>PISX010002429.1:0-161277 GCA_004024625.1 Mellivora capensis | reverse complement strand
CCATCTGTACCCCAATGTTTATAGCAGCAATGGCCACGGTCACCATTCTGTGGAAAGAACCAAGATGCCCTTCAACGGATGAATGGATAAGGAAGATGTAGCCCATATACACTATGGAGTATTATGCTTCCATCAGAAAGGATGAATACCCAACTTTTGTAGCAACATGGACGGGACTGGAAGAGATTATGCTGAGTGAAATAAGTCAAGCAGAGAGAGTCAATTATCATATGTATTTATCTTTTAAGAAAATATTTCTGACATCAATGAGAAAAAGGATTGGTGTGGGATTGTCTGGAGAACGTAACACCTGTTAGAGGGCTCCTATAACTTCTAGGAGAGAGAAGATCTGGGTTCACTAAGCAGTGTGGATTAAGAAAAGGCATTCTGTTGAGAGCTATTTAGGAGGCAGAATAAACAGTATGGAGGGGCTGACTGGATAGGAGGGAGAAGGAGTGAGAGAAGTCTAGGTTTCCTGTCAAGTGACTGGATGGATGAATAATGGTGGTACCAAGCGATAGAAAAGAAATCAAGAGAAGGGGCAGCTCAGATTTAGGATGACTCTAATAATCCATTGATATAAATGTATAAGGCGGGAATATAGAAGGATATAAGTTTCAGGGAGAGGAGACCTGCAAGAGTCAAGCGTTTGATTATTTTCATCTGCATTTAAGGACTCAAACTTCCTGTTAGGCTGAACATTCTAACACTTAATGGCAAGTTCTCACCACCTGTTCACGAAGTCTCTGTCAGTGACTAATATGTGTCCCACCTCCACCACCACTATCCCATTATTATACACCATTGTATCCCTAGCTATGTGGTGGGAAGGGGAGGGAAGACAGTAGAAAGAGGGTGAAGTTTTTCATATTCTGGCCCTATCTAGCTTTCCAATGCTTGTTTTCCAAGTGGTCCTACCATGAACACCTGGCTTCAACTACCCTGATCTGCTGACTCCCAAACCCTCCTTTGCATATTTCTGTACCTTTGTTCCTTTGTCCTTGAACCTCCACCTGGGGAATGCCACATCCCTTCTTCATCATATTTATCGCGATGTTACTAACTTCTCTCCACAGGCCCAACTCAGTTCCTACATTCTCTATATTGAATCATTCAACAGCAAGTTTGTACCTTCTTCTGGTTTCTCACTTAAATGACACCTGATCTACCTTTACATAGCTTTGTCTTCTATTTCACTAATTTAATTCTAGAAGTAATTCCACCTTACTTGATCATAAATTCAGATCCGGTGCTCAGCAAATGTTGACTGACCCCATAACATCTCGAAATATTACTGAGACGATTACACATTTAATGATATTAAGTAGCTCTTTTGGGGCAATGACCACCTTAAACAATTTTTTTAAGATTTTATTCATTTACCTCAGAGAGGAAGAACGAGCACACACAGAAGGAGGGGCAAAGGGAGAAGCAGATTCCCTAGCGAGCAGGGAGCCAGGCATGGGGCTCTAAGTGGGGCTCAGTCCCAGGACCCCAGGATCATGGCCCAAAACAAAGGCAGACACCCAACCGATTAAGCCATCCAGGCACCCCCTGCCTTAAACAATTATTGTCATCCTGGACTCAGGCTAGTCCTAAGACACACACTCACACACACACAGACAATCACAACTGAATAGAATCATCCCACATCCAAACGTTTGGAATTTGTTTGGGCAACAAAATTCTCAGAGTGTAGTTTTGGTTGAAAGAGCTATAATTACGTTACAATTAAAATCCATGGAAGGTATCTTCTAATTATCAAAAAGACTGTCTTTAATTTGTTATTCTTCTGATATCTCCTCCCATTTTCCAGATTAACTTCTATATAGACGCTATTCACACACCTTTCTCTTCTTTATCATTCTGAGTAACTAATTTAACTTATGTTACTTAAGGACAGCCTCTTCTTCAGGGCTCAATGTTAGTATTTGAATCCCTAGTTTTTAAATCAACTCAGAGATGAGAGGGGCTCTTGGGTGAGTCAGTTGGTTAAATGTCTGCCTTTGCGAAGCTCAGGTCATGATCCCAGGGTCCTGGGATGGAGCCCCTGCTTCTCTCTCCCTCTGCCTCTCCCCCAGCTTGTGCTCTCTCTCCCGCTCTCTCACTCTCAAATAAATAGAAACAAAACCTTAGAAAAAAATAAAGATGTGCATTCATATGATGTAAGCTTTACTAATTTTTTAGCATTAAAAGGACATCAAATGGGAACCAGAGCATTCTAAGTTAAAAACACACATTCAAATCAACCAACCAACCAACAAATCAGTGTGCACTAACTGGATTCTTCATTAAAAAAAAAAAAAATTCTTTACTTATTTGAGAGAGAGGGGGAGAGAGGGGCAGAGGGAGAGGGAGAAGCAGGCTCCCTGATGCGCAAAGAGCCTGATGTGGGGCTCGATCTCAGGACCCCGGGATCATGACCTGAGCTGAAGGCAGACACTCAACTAACTGGCTGAGCCACCCAGGTGCCCCTGAATTCTTCATTGTTAAACAGCTTGTGTAATAGCACTTTTAAGACTATAAAAAGTAGAAAAACTGCCTAAAGGATTTTACAAACTAGCTGGTGAAATTAGACATAAGTATCTCAAACAATGATAAACAGAAGAGTGTGTAACTAAATGCTACTGGCAAGGTGATATGATGAAAAAGGTACCAAAAACCTGCATTCTTCTTCAGCACTGAGAGAACCTGTTCAATTTCCAGGGCATCAATTTTCTCACTTGAAAAATGAAACAGATCATCTCTAAGGGCCTTTTTGTATTCCCATTCTCTGGTCATACAAAATGCTGTAAGCAACTCTAAAAAAACAGTCTTCAGAAACAAATAACCAAAATACCTTAAAATTACCTTCTCATTATTTTTACTAGTTTAAAACAAATATTTTTAAAATAACCATTTTATTTAATCTCTGAAAAAAGCTGATAAACTCAGATTTTGAATTTTTGGTAAAATGTCATGAAACCAAGATTAGAAAATAAACCTTATTACAGATATACTACATAACTGATATATTTTTAGAACAGAATGACTTTCACTTTAAATTTATTTAAAAACTTTTTCAATGTTCTACATTTTCTGTTCTGTATAAATGATCCAGTTGAGAAGACATACCATACTCTAAAAAAAATTTTAAATTAAATAAAAAAATCCACGTCCTGTAAGGATTCATGTTGCTTTATAAGATTAAAAATCTCTATTATTGTAAATGATTTTTCCAAGTCCTCACAAAATGATGTATGGACTTGTTGTTTTCAGATATTTCTGTTAATAAATGTATTGTAGAATTTTATCTTCACCATTAAGGATTATTAGGCCTCTATATATTAGTGAGTCTTTATTGTCCATAATTTATTTTTTAGGGAGTTCATATAATCTTAACAGATCTTCAAATACAGCTATTTCTTCACTAGAATGCAACCTCCAAAAAACCCCACATTTTTCTCTTCTAAAAGAAGAGTCACGTGACCATCGGTATGCCTAACATGTATACAATGATCAGAATTGATGGGTTGGCCACTAAGACAGGATGCCTCCCTCATCTGGCTAGTTGGTGCTGCCTTTTGACTGGGGTGCCATACTTCTCCTCCACGTGGGCTGCTTTTGCTTCCTCCAATACGGCGGCTAGGTTCCAGAAAACCCCACAACCAACTGGCAAAGGTTGAAGCTGCAGGTCTTCCCCATGAGTTTTTACTGACAATTCTTCAAAGCCTAACTTTACTTTCAAAAGCAAAAACTTTTAGTTTTCTTAGTTGCAGCCCAGCCTACCTTTGTTCCAAGATGAGTGTATTAGAGTGGGAACAACCCAGTTCTTTAGGTACAATTACAAGTGGAACCAAGACGTACAGACTAAGTTCACAAAGACAAAAAGTACCTTTCTAATCCAACAGAACTTGATTCAGAGACTAATCAAATGGTGATTTTATATTATGGTCAAGAGCAGAAGTGAACTTAGCGGTGTTAAGTCACTCTTACCCATCATGTAAGTAAAGTTATCGTTAGTAAGTCTGAATAGATATGATTACTTAAGCAGAATTTAGTTGGCAAATATTTGTAAATACTTTTAACATACCAAAACAGACTTCTGCATTTGAGTCAATAGTTTCTTTTGTATTTTATAAATGCTATTATTTGATTTCTTAGTGAAACTAATTAAATTTTCAAATAAGGATGTTATATGAAACCTTAATTTCACTGCTAAGCACTGAAATAACATTTATTTCTATAGTGACAAAACAGAAAATACAGATTTGTAAGTCCTGCATGGCAATATTCTACAATGTTATAAGGCTATGCTGTCCTTCTCCACAAAAGCTAACAAACTTTTTTCCCCAGAAAATGTGTTTTTGTAATTTAGAGAACAAGATGATCATGTTTTTCCTATTACAAAAAGATAGACACGTGTTTCAAAATACACATTTCCCTTGAGAAAAAGAGAAGTAATACAACAGGAATACTGAAGCATTAAAGCAGCAGGTAAATATTTAATCTCTTCCAGCCTTAATTTATTCTTTCATATAGTGGGGATCTCAACCTTGTGAGATTGTTACAAGGATCGAATGAGATAAGGTACGAAGAATAAGCCTAGTACTGTGTCAGGAATATAGTAGGCCCCAAATGAAAAGCAGCCTTATATTCAAATTTTAGGTAGAAATTCTGACAAGATTTACTAATTTTCCTACATTCTGGATTATGTTTCCCTGAGACCTTCATTTAGAACCAGAGTAACTTATTGTTAGTACTATAACACCCTCCACACCCACTCTTGAGTTACAAAGCAGTGGAAAGAGGATGATGTGAAATCCAATGGAAGGTCTCACACCAGAGGAGGATGGGCGGAGCTCCTAACACTGGTGCGCTGAGTAGAGGGCAGATGTTTGAGGTACGTGTGTGTGGGGGGGGTATTCCTAGGTAGCTCAGGTCAGATGGGTGCACTTTAATGAATTTACCTCATGTTTCTCACAGATTAAACTGCACAAAGTAAATGCAGAATTCACCATTATGCTCAAATCATTCCCTTCCATATCAACTGGATCAAATTTGCCTAAGAGCTACACCAGAATGGACAGAATTTTGCATTCTAACACTGTATCACTTAAACGCAGCTCTTTTTAAGACAGAAAGGAAGACTAAAGACATTTATTATTATCCCACTATGCCAGACTCAAGATTTGGAATACATGCAAGTTAAATTTTTTCATGGGCAAAAAGTTAACTTAGGCAAGATGAAGGGAGAGAAACTCAAGTATGGAAAATCTGCTTTCAATCATGTCATATAGTTTATTATAAATAATACTCCATAAATAAACACTTGTCTTCCTTATATCAAAGATCTGGCCCTATTTTTAAAAAACCAAGAGTTAATTTAGACAATTTATAGTTAGATTTGCATTATTTGAAAGCCAGATTCACGAAAAAGATAACCAATTTTATCAAGAAAATTGAGATGCCCTGATATCATTAGAGTAAAAAAAAAGGATATATATCTCAGATACTAATCAATTACTTCCTGGTGTGTACACAAAGTCCGTTAGTTAAACAGTAGTGACAAATCAAGTCTGCAAGTTCTAAAGTTGTAATCAAGTAAACCAGCAAAATTCCTATCAACCAAAAGACATTCTAGCCTTTAGAAATGGAGACCAGTAGACCATTCCTTCTATACTAGGTGGAATAAAGTCCAAATTATCAATTATTCTGTTTCAAACACCCTTAGAAGAAGAAAACCGAAAACTATCACCTCTCTTGGTTAAGAACTATGTCTCATAACTCTCACTCAAGAAATGCAAATGTATCTCACTATATTAGAGTTTACAGATTTATAAAAGGAAAGGAAATAAAATCATCAGGGCACTTAGATGAAAACTCAGCAATTAGTAATAAAAACACTTGGTCAGTTCATTTCTATATACTTTTCTGTTCTTTTTGGGTACTGAAAATTTCTATTTAGGTTGAGGGAAAGAAAACATATAAGAAAATCCTTGAAGGTACGGTGGTCATAGTTTTAAGCAAGTTACTTTGTGTACCTGATATCCCTCATCCATGAAATGGGGATAATAATAACACCTACCTCAAAGGGTAGTATGGTGCAAAGTCTAAAATTAAGGCTCAACATTATGAGCTGCCTTGACATCTGATAAAATAAGTAGGATCTCAAATAACCTAACTATAAATTCCCATCCTCACGCTGTTCACATGGATAAGGTCCCCAGACCAAACAACACTCCTTACCACATGGACCAGGTACAATTATGGCTTCTCCCCAACTAGCAAGTTCCAATTCCCCACCAGTCCATGGAATTATTCAAACAAGCCAATCACAGATTCCCACAGGAACCAAGGGGTATCTCAACCTCTTGATATGACAAAGCCTCCCACCCACAGTCCTTAGTTTTTCACTCCTGAGTGCAACCTCCATGCAGCCCTGCAGGGTGTGCAGTATTTTCTTTCCCTGGGCTGTGAGTAGGTAGAACAAACTGCTGATCTCATCTGTCCAGTGCTGGGTGTTGTGTATCTGGCCGTCCTATTACCCAAAGTTGGGGATCTCTCCCTCACCAAAGGGGTAAGTAAGAAGCCATTAAAACAAGTCGTGACAATAATTATATGAGTGAATATCCGTAGACTTTCTTAGAACAATGTCACATTATCAGCTACATATCTGCTATTATTAGAATTAGTCAATATTGAGTTCACAAAGCACAATGTAATTAGTCAAAATGTTTAAACATAACCTAACAAGTTAAAAGAAAGATTGATAGACTGAATTTATAAAACTATTCATTGGCTCACAGTAGTCCCTTAATTCAAAATTTTGCTCATCAAATGTCTCAGACAATTAAAAATGGAAAACAGAATTGGAAAATATAGCCACTTAAGTGAGGAACACTCACTAACACAGTAACTAGTTATAGATACTCTTTAATGAGTAGATGATCATTTTCAAGAATTAAAATTTAAACTGAAAAAATTCTTAAAAATACAGTCACCAAGACCACATCACTCTGCTTTGAAAATTAAAAAGGTATTTAATACTTAACTAGTCTTTTCCACACACTGTATTTACAAGATTGACATTTTATTCATGTCTTCATAACTGTTATTAAAGTAACAATCGAGTATCTGTAAAAAGCCAAAATAATGTTTTCCATTTTTAGCTCCTTTCTTAGCTATTTATTTATTTATTTCTAAAGATTTTATTTATTTGACAGACAGAAATCACAGGTAGGCAGAGAGAGAGGAGGAAGCAGGCTCCCTGCTGAGCAGAGAGCCTGATGTGGGACTCGATCCCAGGACTCTGGGATCATGACCTGAGCCGAAAACAGAGGCTTTAACCCACTGAGCCACCCAGGCACCCTCCTTTCTTAGCTATTTAGAAAATATATCTCTCTCCAAGCACACAGTAACTGAAACCTAGGTCATATTCTGTATGCCCTTTTATTCTTCAAAAATTCAGGGATGTAAATATAAATTAAATAACTGTAAATTAAATTGCTTCAGGGGCACCTGGGGGGCTCAGTAAGCTAAGCCTCTGGCTTGACTTCAGTTCAGGTCATGATCGCAGGGTCCTGAGATGGAGTCCTGAGTCTGGCTCTTGCTCAGTGGGGAGTTTGCTCGAGATTCTCTCTCTCTCTCTCTCTCTCTTGCCCTCCCCTTGCTGGCACAAGCTGTCTCACTCTTGCTCTCAAATAAACAAACAAATAAATCATAAAAAAATAAATTATTTCATACGGTAACCATCTTTCCTTATCCTTAGGTCTTAATGAGTAACACCTCAAGATTAACATATCATATTCAAATTAAATATTTGATAAATTCTTGGAATTTGTACGAGAAGTCTTATCTACCATATAGTCTAAAAGTAGAGCAATACAATAGCAGCTATCTTTTGAATTCAAATTTAAAAAGAAAAAAACTAAATTTCTGTTTAAATACTAGTAAGTACAACAGGTTCCTAAAGAGAAATCCTGGAATGATGCATATGATAACAGAAAGGAAACTGCTATCCAGATAGCTACAATACCTTCATTCATTTCCAGATTGTATACATCGATGTCTACACATTTCAGTCCTTATTAACCACCTGCACACACAGTATTATTCCCTGGGCAATTTACCACAGCTACTATGGATATCTATTATATCTATGAGCTTTTGTTTTTGTCTCAATGGGCCTGTAATTTATCATCTCATTTGGATTTGCTCTCTGCACTGAAATTATTTGTTCTACTTATTTCAAAATAGTAATAGTTCTTAAAATTTTTATGAAATACACATTTATTGCGGAAACAAAAGACAATAACAGGAAGTAAATGATAAAAATAATTTCCAGCAATCAATCCCATCACCTGGGAATTGACATTACTAATTTGAGTCTACTTCTTTTTTAAGTCATTATTTTAAAGAGAGAGAGAGAGAAAGAGCAGGTGTGAGTGGGGTCGGAGAGGGAGAGAATCTCAAGCCAACTCCCTCTGAGCATGGAGCCCAATGTGGGACTTGATCTCAGGACCCCGAGATCATGACCTGAACTGAAATCAAGAGTCGGATGCCCAACTGACTGAGCCACCCAGGCACCCTTGGAGTCCACCTTCTAGTTTACCTTTTTTTTTTTTTAAAGATTTTATTTATTTATTTGGCAGACAGAGATCACAAGCAGGCAGAGAGAGAGAGGAGAAAACAGGCTCCCCGCTGAGCAGAGAGCCCAATGCGGGGCTCGATCCCAAGACCCTGGGATCATGACCCGAGCCGAAGGCAGACGCTTAACAACTGAGCCACCATGGTACAAAGTCATATGACATCAAAGGATATCCTTTAAAAAAAGAAACCCAGCCTTTTCTACTCAATAACCTATTACGGACAATACATTCACTATTCACTTCAATGCACAAATCTAATCCCAAGAGCAGTCCAGTATACCACTGCATTTAGGTCACATATCTGTTCAGTTGATTCCCTTATTAAGAGTAACCTCAGACCAGGAAGCATTTACTGATGATACTTTAAAAAGTAAGAGATGATTCACCTGGAAATGAACCCTTACTGAGATAAGGCTTAGTTGAGAAGGAAATACATACAGAAAAGACAAAAGATTACAGATGATAATGTGGTTTTATTCTTTAGCTCCTACTAAACAGCACTCTCACGGACCTTTATGGAAGGCGAGGTGGCTCAACAGTGAGAACCAAAGTTTTGCCTCTTAAGTAGGTATGGATGCAAGAGGGAACAAGGAAGGCAGGCAGGTTGCCAGTGGAGTCTCCTAAGTGATCTGTAGACATAAAATTATAGAAAGCAGTTGGGGGAAAAAATAGGCACAAAGTGTTGCTTTTATTTTTAATCTTGTCACTGCTTCCAGTGTTCCCTGGAGAATTCTATTTAAATATAATCAAGAATGACCCATAATTTAGTATTTTTATTCTTTATGAGAATAAAATTACAACTAGAGCTAGGCAACCCTTTTTTTCTCAGGCAAGGGCCCCAATCCTAAACTTATATCTGAGCTGCTCAAATTTTCCATTAATCTGAAGATAATAATTATTGCTTCTTAATTAAGGGAAGGATTGTTGTATAGCATTTTGAAATGCTCAGATGAAAAGTGCTATGTAAAAAAAAAATGTTATGCTAGCTTCATCAGACAAGCAATAACTGACAGGAAATATTCTCATACCTTCCTTTTGCTGCACTGCTATTTTAGACCATGAAAATGCCTTTCTAAATTTCCTTTTTTATGAGTCTCAAAGTCAAAAGCTGACTGCCCATTGCCATGGAGACAGTTCTATTTAAGGTACTATATTAGTCCTTTCCTCACAGAAGGATAGAAAAGTGGTCAATAGAAAAGCATCACTCTCCATGGGTTAGAATTAAGTAATTACATATGGTTCTGGGGGCAGCAAACACATAAATAGAAATTTAGGAGTAGGGGGCAATTTAATACAGTTTGTTATTTTTCTTGAGAAAGGTCAACACAGGTTAGATTTTTACCACTAAGCTAGAGACAATAAGAGAAAAACTCCCATTACCTCAAAATTATATGCAACCAAATAAGAAGATAAAATTATTTCTATTTACTATCCTAGAGAGAACTGCAACTGGCCGAAGCAATTTTTCCTTTCAAAGAGCAACCTTTTATCCTTTGGATTTATAGAAAGCCCACGTATAAGGGACATTCCGTAAGTTTCCTTTGTGTTAGTTTTCAGACTTCCTGATATGGTTTTCTGACATTCCATCTGTAATTGAAGAGTAAGCTACCAGTTTATAGATAAAGAGGTATATCCATAGTTTACATATATGTTTAAATTTGTCTAAGGGACTCAAAACAAAACAAACAAACAAAACAATCAAAAACTTCCAATCTTTCAATCCTAAACCTGTCTTTAGGCCAAATATTATCACTTCTCTTTCTCTTTCAGAAAAAAAAAAGTCCAAAATTATAATCTTCTGTGAAATAAAAATAATTTAAGATGGTGAGACCCATCCAAGTCTATCAATGTTGGTACTAAAACACTATTTTTATGTAAATAAGCAATTTCAAGAGATATTTTCATTTGAGTTCAGTCATAAAACAGCTCCTAAAACCCAACTCTCTTTTTTTCCCTTAAGCTAAAGTTCAGAAGCCAGCAACAATAAAATAAGACATATTTCTTAGGGTAAGAGCATGTTGTACCAGATGGTCTCAAATCTCTATTTTTTTAAACAGGCAAAGAAATCTTTCTGATTCTAGAGCTGATACTCTTTATTATTCATAAAGAGTAGGGATTTCATACTGACTTAATTTGAAACAATTTCCTCTTCTTACCTCATTTCTCAAATAATCGATAATGCATATTGGAAATAAAATGGATACACACAATTTTGATTTGGAGAAGCATTTGGTTTATAACTGTAGACCAGTGGTTCTCAATCCTTAAGAACACATCAGGATCACCTGGAGGGGTTTTTACAATACAGATGGGCAGGCCTCACCTCCAAAATTTCCGATTCAGCAGAGCTGGGTCAAGGCCCCAAATAGTGCATTTCTAACAAACTCCCAGGTGATGCTGATGTTCCTGGTTCCAGGACCACACTTCAAGAACCATTGTCCTGGACATTAAATAGGGTTATTAGCTTACAGAATTGTTATTCTGTTAATATATCACTTCCATCTTTCCCCAAAGGAACCATTTTAAATAAAACAACAGCTTCGGTCACAGGGGTAGGTCTGGGGGAGGACAGTCAATCTTAGCAATTTGGAAAGGATATCCATTCAATCAAAACCAAGTTAATTCCTAACACTTGTTATCCAGTGGTTAGGCAGCTGCTGGGGTTACAACGACATACAGGAAAACAAACCCCTGACCCACAAAAAAAGGCTGTGTCTCCTGTGGATTCAACTGGCCTTGAAAAGCAACTATCTACTATAAACGTGTGCAGAGAAACTTAGTAATTGAATGTAAATTTTTTCTTAGAAATAACTGTAAACCAATTATGCATTTACATATGTCCCAGAAAACGTATGTATCACATTTCTGGGAGTTCAATCTAGCTTTCCCACTGACTTACATTTTCATCTTAGACATCCCTTATCTTGAATTGATTGATCTACAACTGAGAGCACTTTGCATTTTGGTTTTCAAGTGCTCTATAGCTCTGTCAAATAGTTGATTATCCATAAACACTAAAATACATTACAATGACTATAAAGATAGAATAAAAAGAAGCACCCTTTTATAATAACAACATACTCCTCTACTATTTTATGGGTATGAAAAGCATACCTGTCACTGACAAAGTAATGAGCTAGCTAGAAGTACCGGTAGACAAACTACTTCATTCTCATGACATCAGAGTACCTTTGATAAATGGTAACATCGTGGTTTATTAAACGCTAAAACTGTTAAAATGTACAGGCAGGGCAAGTGCAGACTTTAGTGGCATTCTAAAACAAAAGTTGTAACACCTGATAGCATACTGACAGTAGGATTCTGAGTGAGTTACTTACTCAATTTTTTAAAAAAATTCAACTGTTTCTATAAATATGTGAAGTTAAATGGAGTTATCATCAAGGTACTCATTAATGATCAATTCTTTCCATTTGCCACTGTGACAAACATGTTCTCTGCAATAGCTTTAATAAAGACCATTAGTAAAGGAAACAAACAAACAAAAAACACATAGATGTACTTACCTTTAAAAAAAAAGCTTACCATCAATTAAAAGTAAATTATTTTCCATGAATAGCTGCTTTTACATCATAGGATTTGTTTTAGAAACCGAAGTGCATCAATCCTAAAATTTATGTGGAACCACAAAAGATCTAGAACAGTCAAAGCAATCTTGAGGAAAAGAGTAAAGATCACACTCCCTGATTTCATCTATTACAAAGCCCTAGTAATCAAAATAGTATAGTATTGGCATAAAACAGATATGTAGATCAATGGAACAGAATAGAGAGCCCAGAAACAAACCCAAGCATATATTGTCAATTACTTTACGACAAAGGAGGCAAGAACACACAGTGGGGAAGGACAATCTCTTCCAAAATTGGTGCTGGGAAAACTGGACAGCCACACACAAAAGAATGAAATTGGACCACTATCCTAATCCATACACAAAAACTGACTCAAAATGGATGAAAGACTTGAACATAAAACTAGAAGCCATGTAACTCCTAGAAGAAAACAATGGTGGTAAGCTCTTTGACATCATTCTTTTTTTTTTTTTTTAATCTGACTCCAAAGGCAAAGGCAACAAGAGCAAAAATAAACAAGTGGGACTACATCAAACTAAAAAGCACAGCAAAGGAAACCAAAATAAAAAGGCAACCCACTGAATGGGAGAAAATATTTGCAAATCATATATCTGAAAAGGGGTTAATACTGAAAGTATATAAAAAACTGGTACAATAACAAAAACCTCCAAACAACCCAATTTAAAAAATGGGCAGGGGCGCCTGGGTGGCTCAATGGGTTAAGCATCTGCCTTCGGCTCAGGTCATGATCCCAGGGTCCTGGGATTGAGCCCCACATCAGGCTCTCTGCTCAGCGGGGAGCCTGCTTCCTCCTCTCTCTCTGCCTGCCTCTCTGCCTACTTGTGATCTCTGTCAAATGGATAAATAAAATCTTTTAAAAAATAAAATAAAAAAAATAAAAAATGGGCAAAGGATATAAATAGACATTTTCCCAAAGACATCCAGATGGTCCATAGGCACATGAAGAGATGCTCAATGCCACTCATCACCAGGGAAATGCAAATAAATCAAAACCACAATGAGATATCACCTCACACCTGTCAGAATAGCTATCATCAAAAGGACAAGAAATAACAAGTGTTGGTGAGGATGTGAAGAAAAGGGAACCCTTGTATATTGGTGGTGGGAATGTAGATTGATACAGCTACTATAGAGGACAGTATGGAGGCTCCTCAGAAAAATTGAAAGTAGAACTGTCATATGACCCAGCAATTCCACCTCTGGGTGTTTATCTTAAGAGAACAACAAGCCTAACACCTAAAAAGATATCTGCATCTCTAGTTCACTCAAGCATTATTTACAACAGCCAACACAAGGACATAACCTAAATGCCCATCGATGAATGAATGGACAAAGATGATGTCATATATATATATATATATATATATATATATATATATATACACACACATATACACACAATGGAATACCACTCGGCCATGAAAAAGACTGAAAGCTTGTCATTTGCAACAAGGATAGACCTTGAGGGTATTATGCCATGTGAAATAAGTCAGAGAAAAACAAATACTGTATGGTTTCAGTTACCTCTTGGAAATCTAAAAAAAATAAATGAACACACAAAAAATCAAACTCATACAGAGACTAGATTGGTGGAGAGGAGAGATACAGGGGAGAAGACAGTGGAGGGGTGGGCAAAATTGGTGATGGGGATCAAGAAGCACAAATTTCCAGCTATAAAATAAATTAGTAGTGGGGATGGACTATTCAGCATGGTGACTGTACTCCTGGCAGCACAATGGAAAGTTGCTAAGAAAGTAAATCTTCAAAGTGCTCATCACAAGATAAAAAAAATGTCATAACTTCGTGTGGTGTCAAGTGGTAACTAGACTTATTGTGGTGATCATTCAGCAAGGTATACAAATGTCTAAGCATTATGCTGTACACCTGAAACTAATATAATGTGTATCAATTATACTTTAAAAATAAAACCAAGAACACCAGGTTAGTGATTACCTCATAAAAGAGAACTAGATAGGCATAATCATACATATCATACATAACTTGGGTTATATAAATTTAATTCTTCCATATAGGATCATAACAATATGCAATCATAACAAGAGTTGGTCAAAAGAACTCCCTACCAGATCTAGTATGAAGCACACAATATTAAAATGCATAGCTTGTCTGTCAATCTTCACTTCAGTGAAAATTCTGATTCAGGGTCTGAATCTTGCACTTGGTACTGGCTTTGTCATTGCTCTAGACATCATTAGATCTCAACCACGGAAGACATCATATATTGATACTTTTACAAAGGTGCAACCCTGGTAAATGGTGCCATTTTATATTCACTGACTAAATACTCAGTGTGAAATTTGAAAACTCTTCGTCTTAAAAAGTATTCTGAATAATTAATGATTTTTCCATTTTTGAATTATTGACAGCCATCACTTCTGCTCATCAGAGGAGGGGTTTGTTTCCACTGAATTACCCTCTCCTCCCACATACTGCCCATCCCAGCACTCGGGTACTACCCTTGTCAGCTCTGGAGTACGTGTCTGTCCATGTGACACAGTTCTTGAATGCCACTATGTTAATGTTGGTGGAGGAATTAAGACAACGAGTTCAGCACTTTAAAATTCACTATAGAAAAAGTATGATGCGTGTCGTGTTGCCCATCTGTAGTCGTAAGAAACGTCTAGGGAACTATCCTATATTCTACTCACTCAAAACCTCAAAGACACTATGGATGACAGAGCTCTGAAATCCTAACATGGGGACTCTGACCAGCACACAGAACACATTCAGAATCCTAAGCAACCAGTTTTGCACTATGGTCTCTCAAATCAAATCATTCGTTAGTTAGGTTTTGCAAAATTCTCAAAATGTAACTGCAATTAAAATGTAAGGCTGTGGAATATATAATGGTTCTCTTACTAAAACTCCAACAAGGTGTGACATGGAGTTACTGCAAAAGAGCTAAAAAAAAAAAAAAAAAAAGAAAAGAAAAAGTCTGTGTTTATAAGTGCTTAATGGCCTGACAAATGTGCTTTCAAGGATATTTAGTATCTACAGATTTTTTGAAATTTTACTTTGATTAGATCCAAATTATGTTATCTATCCAGGTACTAAAGACAGGTCATTCTAATTAGATGTTTTTGCAGATGTGCTGTTTATTCATAGCTTTGGATTCATTTTGCACACTAATGAAAATACAGTTCGAATGATATAGGAATTTTTTTTTAGGGAGGTAATGTACTGTCTATATGTTAGTAATGAGCAGGCACAATCCAGAAAGGTCAGCTAATCTAGGCCTCTGATGCCCACTTCCTTGCACTGTCCCCTACACCAAGAGGTCAGCTAGCTAGAGGGCTGGCTACATCCAGCCTGCCATCTCTTTTTTTACTGCCTGGGTTTTATATTTTTAAATAGTTGGAAAAAAGAACCCAAAAGCATATTCACGACATGGGAAAATAATATAAAATTACAACTGCAGTGTCCATAAACAAAGTTTGATCAGAATAAAAGCCACATCTATTCCTAAGTATTCCTTTATGCAAGACACATACTTAGTACTTAGTGCCCTTAAGAATGAGGGGAAATATGTGTTTAGGCAAATAAAAATGTAAAAACAATTTTTTGATAAAAATATATACATTCGCATTTTATGCTTATTCTTTATGAGTTGTCTATGGCTGGTTTTGCCATCCAAGGACAGAGTGGAGTTGTTGTTGTATGGAATCTACCTAGGCCTCACTTTGAGCTTGTGAACCCAAAATATTCCCTATCTAGTCCTCTGTAGAAGAAATTTGCCAAACACTATTTATACCATCTGTCAAGTGAGGGGCATAATTGTGAAGCTCTCTTTCGGAGATCCAGATGTAGAACCCTGATGTCCTCACTGTCTGTGTTTTCAGCACCTAACAGTTAGGAGCATCTGAGGTTTGCTGAATGAATAGCTAAAAAAATGGCAGATATTCATATAATATGTGAGTGGTTTATAAATGTTAACAGCCTTTACATTTCTTGCCTGGTTAAAAGTATGAAGGCCATGAAGGGGTAGTAACACTGAGATACAGAATAAGTGTAAAATGGCAATGTATGTATTTTTACGGAAAAAGTGGATTGTTTTCACATTCCTATTTGCCTAAACATATATTTCCCCCCATTTTTAAGGGCATTAAATACTAAGTAGGTCTCTTGCATAAAAGAACACTTACAAATTCATACTAGTCTTGGGTATTCAACAACGCACTTTGCCTATAGAATATTAAAACTTAGATCTTGTGGTTATCTTAATAGCTACCCAATAAAAAACAATAGCTTACAAGATTATTAACTATATAGGTCATACTCTATTAAAAAATAAAAGTACAACACAAATATTCTGCACCCCCCCAAGAATTCACTAATTTCAGCTAATATATTATACAAAAAGGTTTATAGAAAAGAATTTGAATATTATTGGGGATTTAGTGCTGAGATACCTTTAGCTTAGGTGATTTTTGTTTTAATCCCTTTTTGGTGGAGTAAATTTGCTGGGTGTGTTTTCCTTTATCAATTTATACCAAAAAATTTAAGATATACAAGCTAAATCCTTAATCTCATATAAAGAAGGAAACTTTCTGAGGGGTTAATTTTTTTTTTCATTTCAAGACAAAATGTAAAGTAAAAAATATCCCACCCAGCTTAAAATGAACTGTGCTGGGCCAGAGCCATAGGAAGAAAGTATAAAGCATACAAGGATAAGCCAGCTTGATGTTGGGTCCTTGGTTATCCCAACACTTCACCATCACCCAGTATTTATCCACTTCTTCATTTCAACTGTTACTTGAATGCTGGGTAGAACTGCATCCACGGAATTTTCCTGTTAGACACAATAACCAAACATAGTCTCAGAGGAAACATATGACAAAATATTTTTGGTCAAAATCATTTACTCTTTTTACTGTTAAGCATGCAAGTTAGGAAAGCCCTCCAGTGAAGCAGTTACTTAGATTTTGGAATGCAGTTTCCCCTGGAGACAATGTTATACCTAGTGGTTAGGTTTCCAAGCTAATGAGTAAAGGCGTGTTGAATATAACTGTAATATTAATAGTAGTTAACTAGGTATCTTACTGTGTTTCTATGGAAAGACTCTCAAGAGTTCTAATTTACAAACAGCAGGACCACATCTTCCCACAAACTCCTCTCCCCAACATAAACCCTTTGTAACAATGGTAACTCCTCTGTAAGTCTTCTGTAGATGTCACATACAAAAGGTAGGTAAGGGGAGGTCAGTGGTTGGACACCAGTCCCAGGACCTGGGCTTCCTTCTAGCATCATTTTTGCCTTACCACAGAAAGCCAAAATGAATGGTAGAAATGAGCATTTATGTTACATCTTCATAAATAACTCTTTTTTACTGTAAATTGAGAACATTTCTTTAGAGGTCCTACTCAAGAAACAAAACACTCAAAATGTTTCTAGACAATGTCTTGTGTCAGATATATGTCAGCAGTATTGAATGCATCAGTGTTGCTGAACTAATGAATGACTGATTGGCAAAAGAAATAGGTCAATGTTTGCTGGAAATTTAGGAAAAATCCATCCTGGAATTAGGAAGAATGATCAAATAATTAACAACAGACCTAGGTAACAGAGCTAACTAGATAGGCTGAAACGGTCTATGAGAATCTCAATTTGTCAACTGATTTAATCTTTTAAAGAAATTTACATTTCTAATATAAAAATAAAGTAGAGAATATCTGAATTTGAAATCCCTATTAATCTCTTCATGAATCAAGTCCTAGTAAGTTTTATTAATTTCACATTTTGTAGAAGTTGTTCCATAAAAGAAGACGTGTAATGTAAGGAAATTCAGTGTTTGTATCTGTATAAGGAGATAGACCTGGTTTCAAATCCTGAGTCTACCACCTACTGGTACTATGACCTTAAACAAGTAACTAAAGCTCTCTGAGCCCTAACTCTTCAACCACAAAATGTAATAATTCTTTATAGGATCATCATGATGATTAAATGTGATACATATGCAGGGCTTATATAGTTAAGTTTATGGCACACAGGAGGTATTCAAAAGAAGCTAGTGGGTCGCCTGGGTGGCTCAGTCAGTTGGGCGTGTGGGATGGAGCCCCACATCTGGCTCCCTGTTGAGCAGGGAGTCTGCTTCTCCCTCTCCCTTTGCCTGCTGCTCCCCCTGCTTGTGCTCCCTCTATCAAATACATAAAACCTTAAAAAAAAAAAAAAAAAAGCTAGTTTCGTTACTGACATTATAAAATGCACTTCAAGACTAAGAGTTATGATCTCAGGTAATTACAATAATCTTTCACAGAATCCAGCTTTAGCTAGCCAGGAGGTTAATTTCAGCCTTCTCAATATTCAGCCTATATCTATAACTGGAAAGAGAAATTCCATTTCTTCAAGCGACTAGTTTCATCTTTGCAATAGAGGGAGATGTAAAAAATAAAATATGTACCTAGAAATGAGAACATATGCCTACCTCCACTACAAGTAGTTGTTAATTAGTAGTAAAAATAAGTCTCACTCAAATGTATATTATATACTTTCAGAAATCTCTGGTGCAAGAAATAATATGGCCCTAAATCAGCCATTTTTATACTTGTTCATCCTTATTCATATATGATATGTTTAATACATTCTTCATGAAATGTAAGGTTAAATGCCCATTAGTTCTTATTGGAAGCTTTGAGCAACAAAATGCAAGGTTATTCCAAACCACCATGAAACATCCCATAATATTCATGTGTCCCTCCGGGGGCAGTCAATATCCTGGCCCATGGACCAAAAAGTGACTCACTTCTGGGTGGATCTAAAAAAGTAAAGGCTAACTAAGGGGCAGTCCAGGCCCAGGAACAGTTGTCTGGTTTGGTTACCAAGGGAGTGCTTGCTGGCCAAAGGGTCACAGCTGGCTTGGGAGATTTCCCAAATAAAGGGCTTGGGGGAAGTGGAAAAGGGAAAGGCTTAGCCGGAATAACATGTGAAAAGAACCTTAGAAAGGGGCCTACAGAGAATCTTGGAAGTTTGAAGGTATGTCCTTAGTATTCCAAAACTGCCATCCCTTAGGGAACCTAGCACATTCCAGGAGGTAGGGTATATGTCCATAACAAAGCAATGGCTATTTTACATTTCTGAAAAAGACCAATAGCTAAGGCCATTGTCCTGACATTCTTAGAACTGACATTCTCGCCCCCATTCTGAACTCCCTCCAAAACATAGCTTATTTCACTGCAACATTCCCATGGTCAGGAAGATGGTAAAGTTATCTTTGCCAATGAACTCAAAGTGTTCTTTCTTCGTAGAGAACAAAATATGACTGTAAAGACCAAACATATCAGACAAATAGCAAACCTATTTTGGAAAATGAGAGAAGTTCTCATTTTATCAGATTATATTATATTCAATATAAGTATACTGCCAACGTTTATAAGAGCAACAGATCTTTAAATGAGAACTCTAATTTTGCTAAAAATAAACTTTGTTAACTAGATCCCAAATAAGAGGAAACCTAGTAGGGGAAAGATGTAAATTATGTAAATTTTTTATTTATGTAATGTATTGTATTGTATGTACATAATGAATTATGTAAATAATTGTTAATTACAGTTTAATGTGTTAAGTGTGATAAATGCAGTATATTTGGGCAGAACAGCAGTCCTGAGGAGCTAGAAGGAAAAGTGGTTTAAAGATCAGGAAACACTTTGGAGATGTCACAAGCTCTGAAGATTTTTGAAAGACAAATCGGAATTCTACATGTTAACCGTAAACTTAAGATGGTATAGGATATATATTTTTAAGTAGCTTATACCTCATCTACTTATGCACTTAAGGTAACTGTGTGGGACACATCACCAATCATTTTGGTTTTGCCATGTATTTACCGTATATGGGTGAATCCCACCTCCTCCCCCATCCCTGCCCCCCACCACAGTGGTGTCGTAGGGATAGTCTAGATACTGGTAGTCATTTACAGGTCTCACCAGATCTAATCAAGTAAATAGAGCCTTATGCCCATGCCTTCAAGACCACACTGAACTGCAGGTAGCTGTCTGTTGTAGCTTGTGTGGACAGAGTAACCTGCACCCCCTACACACAAAATAGAAAACGCCCTTTGAGGATTGCAGTATTTAGGGACTCCCACATTCAGAGCTGTCCTATCTCCTATCTACAGTGGTGGTTTTCTTTTCCTTTATTCTAGCAATGCTTGTTATCAGCAGTCTACAGTAATACTTCTCTCTCTGATTCTTTCTTGTCTCTTCTTTTTCTGTTGCTTCTCCCACATGTCTCAACTTTCAAGAAAAAAGGCTAACCTGGCTACTCTGAACCTTTCCTTTTCAGCCAAGAGCCAACTGATTAGAACACAATGGACATAATCTTTGGATCTGACCATTCTTCATTGCCGAGTACTTAGAATATTCTCTCAGAGCCAGAGACGTGTTTTTCCCCCTCCCTGGTTTTTACCAGGTAAGGGGATGCTCACGAAGAGTAAAGATCATTTCTAATTAGCCTAGCCCTTACTGCGAGAGTGGAGAAGCTTCTATGATGTCACTGAAAAGGTGCTAGGCAGCCTCTGCAATTGATCCTTACTCAGAATAGAGGTGACTGCGTTGGCCTCATCTACATTTTCTGTGAGTGGTATCTGCCTTTTGTTTTCCCCATAGACTCCTGAGAATTACATTTATATGCACCATACATGTATATGAACTCTGGCTCAACAGTTCTCAAATGTTCTGGTCTTGGAACTCCTTCCCACTCTTAAAAATTTCAGAGGAAATCAAAGAGATTTTGTTTGTGTATGGGTTATAACTGTCAATATTTACTGTATTAGGAATTAAAACTGAGAAAATGTTAAATGTTAATTCACTTAAAATAATAAATCCATTACATGTTAACATAAGGCACATATTTTTAGGAAAATAACTTTATTTTCCAAAACAAAAAAACAGTGAGCAGAGTGACATTTATGGCTTGCAGATCTCTTTAGTATCTGTTTAATAGAAGACAGCTGAATTTTATATCTGATTCTGTATTCAATCTGTTGCAATGTTTTGATTGAAGTATGAGAGGAAAATCTGGCCTCATACACACATTAAGAAGTCGGGAAATGAAGGAGTTAACTGAATATGCTTCTTTGATAGCACACCAAAACTCTACAAGCTGAGCTTCCTAATAGTTCCTTACAACGTGGAATCTGAAACCCTATCAGGAAACTGAACCTTCTCTACCCTATTATATGAAAATCTATTTGCCTAGCTTGCACTTGAAATGGAGCTTTTACCCATGTAGGCTTTTGATAAACATTTGCTCAAAAATGAGCATTTTTGCTCATTGAAGAACCACTGATGACATTCATTGCCAGGAAGAGAAAGAATGGCCAGGTGGAGTGTTTGGGAGATCTAGAGCCATTCACAGATGCTGAAGATATTCCCTGGCAGCTTCAATACATCAGGGGACCATAAGAATATTGTTTTATTACAGAAGTGGTTCTAAGAATTAAATGGACACTTTTACTAGTTGTAGGATAGAGGTCACGGCACTTAAATTTTCTGTGAGAAGCAACTGAGATAATGTGAAAGCACTCTAAAAATAGGGAATGAAAGTCTAGACAAAACTTGAGTTATTACCCAATACTTTCAAAAAGGAAAAAAGGGGTAGAGATGGGGAGAAGAGACTGACACCTTTCCTCCCATAACTCTTTTCCTAAATTAGAACTATTCTTTGCTTTACCCTAGATATCCCCAACTTCTATTAGGTATAGTCATCTTTACTTTTTAGTCCTTTCAAACTAAATACTAATTTTCCTCATCTGCTGAAGTGTTGAAAAGGCGATTTCATTTTATCTAATTATTGAAAAAAATAAAAGCAATGCACTGGATTCGTATGTAAGAGGGGGAGGAGTAGGTATAAATAGAAATATGCAAATCAAAAACCAGTATGTTGATCATTCTAACCAAAGCATAGTATCTTTACCTCTCATTTATAGACTTTAGAGTTAAAAAGAACAGAAAAGTGAAGTCTATCCAAATTATTCACTATGTACTGAAATATATTGCTGTAACTCACAAAGAACTACAGTGACCTGGAAAAATAAATAGGTTCATATGTTTCTTATATTTATAAGCTACACTTTATGGTTTACAAAGCACTTTAACACACATTCTCTCTCTCGAGCTATGCAGCAACCTCTAAGTCAAACACAAATTATCTACATTTTTACAGAAAAAAATTTGTCTTCATGGAAATTAACTAAATTGCCCCAAATTAAAAGACCTGCCAGAGCCGTACCAAAGTACAAGATCTATCAGAGACCATGAGCACATCTAGTGGCTTCCCGCATCACTACATTAGAAGGTATGTTTTGGCAGTTCCCAGAGGTGGGAAGGTGGGAGAAGCAACAGAATCCCTTTTACAAATGAAATTTCAATTGGATCCGAACTATGCAACATATAAATATAGAAAACAATGATTTTAATGTGTTTTAGTTATGAAGTAACAAATACTGTTAACAGGAAGTTTGTTAACAAATAAAACTATAACAGTAGAAATATAACATGAGTAGATACACGTGGGAAGGATATTTTTTTAACCATCTTTCTTATCAATAGCACATTAACAAAAAGGTTCAAATACATGTACAAGCATAGCAGAACAAGCTTTAATTCACAGCCTGCACATAATAATCTTGTAACAAAGATAACTTTTAAAACAATTTGTTAAAATTTGGTAAAACATATTTTGGGGTAGCTGTATTTTTAAGTTATGACTTAAGAATAAGTGTAATTGTATTTAAAAAGGCATTTTAGGGCTTCCTAAAAAGCAGCTTAAAAACCACTGTATAATGGTTTGCTATCATATATTCACTGCTTCATCTACCTAGTTAAGATAAACTAAGATAAAATAAGTAAAAAGATAAATTAGTAAAAAACTGGTTTTGACAATCAAAAAATATATATATATATAAGAAACCTAATTAACCAAGAGTACAGCTACAAAAAACAGCCAAAGCAATTACATTCTACATTCTATTGAATGAACCTTATAAAATTGCTATTAATTGACAATTTTAATTATAAAAGTGAGGTTCATATGGTTCAATTTAGTATTTCCCATTTTATTTTTGGAGTCCTTTCACTTAAAAACCACCAAAAAGTTGCCAAAATAATTGATTATAGAAACAAAGTGGAAAAATGCGATACCCAACAAAAATCTATCTCTAGAACTACCTAAACACATTAAGAATTTTTAAATGTTAAAGTGCAATTTTATTCACTTCACTAGCACTGGCAGCTCCATACTCAAAAACATTGTAATATGCCCCCTTTCATTCATCAGAAGATTAGTGGACTGACAGTTACCTACCTTAATGCAGTTTGGTACCCCACTTTGAAATTTATCCAGTTGTCACCGGAATTTCTTCAAGAAATTTTACTTGTATTTTACTTCAGAACTCATTAACTTTTCCAAGGTAAGTGGAAGCATTTCCTTTTTTATTAAAAACTTTATTGAATTATTTCATTGATAACAGAACTTAGAAAGAGTTATAGATGTGAGGATAGTTTGTTGTTCCTTCATTTGTTTCCCTGTATGGGAAATATATTCTTTTTACTAACCTAGGCTACCAAATTAGGCATATTCAATATTTTAAGAAGTCTTTCTACTTTGGAAGACACTGAATCAAAATTGTAAAAGCACTTCTAATAATGAATGTGACTCTCATACAATATATAACTCAATTTTCGGACATTGTTTAAACCAAATCATTTCATTGAAGTTGAATCCAGTTCCTTTTGAAGTCCCCTCCCCTCAAATTCAACACATTGCAACAAATTAAGCTACTTAAAGAAAAAAGCTTCATGCCACATAAAAGGTGACTCTTTCCCCATCATTAATGAGGATTATAACAGCAAAGAGTAATTCACACTTGGGTGTGCATGAGTTTCATTCTTCATTATGAACTGAACTAAAATTCAAAATGCTATGACTCACTTGGTTATTACTGAACACTTTATTAAGTGGAAAACAAAATAAATTCAAAGAATCACACTTTCAGAGTTACAGATGAATTTTAAAGTTATATAGTTTCTATCAAAAAGAAAATCATCTTTATTAGAAATAAACTCTTACATGCTATTTTTAGAATGATGAAGAATTTAAAATGCTAAACACTTGATATCTTTTAAGAGCACTTAAGAATAGCACTCTTTAAAAGCTACAAATATTGCCAAGTCATGTCATAACTGGCTCAAACAATCCCATTTCCATCTAAAGTTATTTCATGCTACTGCATGAATCAATATTAAATACCTTGGAGTTACTAAAAGCTGGAATATTGGCAGAGGTACATAGCAATTACAAAATATGAAAATGGTGAATATCCATTTTCCATATATCTCTTTTAAGAATGACTAGAAATGAGGATGTTCTTTCTAGGCAAATAGAAATAAGTTTCTTAAAAGCTAAGAGAAAGATATAAAGAATGCCAGCAAAGAGTGATGGATCCATAGTCATGGTTCTCTTTAAAGAAAAGCTAGATTTTGAAGCGTAATATCACCTCCAAACATTTTATTAGCCTACCAAATTGCCAGAGCCTTTTAAAAAAAAAAGTCAAAGTCAATATAGTCCTTTTGTTCCTTATTCAGTTAAAACAAAACAAAACAACTAGCTGTTATTTTAACCAGGCCTGAGTTTAATCAGATGTGTCTCAACCAATAATTTTTTCATGTTAAATAAGACATAACTTACCACTTTTGAAGTCAGGAAATAATAATAATTTTTTAAAAGGCTAGTTTCGTATGACATCTGACCCTGAAGTGAAAGAGTTAACATTCAACTAAGCTGATCTGCACTTCTGATCCATTACATTTCTCACAAGCTGCCCTACAATGAGCTGAGCAAGTATCAACTGTAATTTGATCCCAGAGTTTATGGAAAAAAATAACTGCACATACTCAACATGCACATTTAATAAAAATCTGTTTCAAGAGAAACATATCCAATAAACACAATTTAAGGCATATTTAACCGTTCGATTAACTTCAAATCTGCAATCCTTTTGCTTTCTTCATGCTCTCAAAATAGTGGGGGGAAAAAAGCAGCAGCCCTACTGCAGGGAAAAGAAGCTTGAAAAACAACTTTGATTGGCACTTGGCCTGACCCACAGAGGAAGAAAAACAGTTTTTGGACAAAGAGCGCAAATATTTGAGCTTGCTTACTTACATGCTTTCTTTCTATTTTTAATATATAAATAACAATCCCAGTTGCACTGTATTTGGAGAAACTGACTAAAAACGGTGCCGTATTCGTCTTAGTCTTTCAGTCCCGATGCATTTGCACAGCTCAGCAATTTTAATTCATTTGTACTGGACAAACAGAAGCACCTCAACTACCGTTTCCGCTTAATGAAATGTAAAAATACAGTTTGGAGAAAAAGAAAGTGATTATTATATTACCCAGTGGAGGCCGTTAAAGTATGATTAAAAGCTTTTCTCGGTCTAAAGCGACATCTTCTCATTCCCCTCCCCCACCCCTTAACGGAGTGATTAAGCCAAGTAAGCTAAACAATTCTGGAGTAAACTTTCTATCAGTCACTCGGGGAAGCAATAAGCTGATTTGTACGTCTGATTTTTCTGGACCTACACGGGGGGGGGGGGTGGGGGGGGATTGCTGAGGAGTGATAACCCGCGTCCATCTCTGTCTCCTCCTCCCCCAACCCCAGAGGAACTGTAAGGTCGAATAGCATTTCCCATGGGCATAAAGTTCAAGCTGCTTTACCAGTTCCTTTCAAGACTGAACTATAGACACAAGACTGCCGTCAGGAGAATGCAAAAAGGCGTGTAAAGGGAGAGCGCACAAGAAAGGCAGAAACGACCGAATAAACAAAAACCACCCCCGCCAAGACTTAGCCACACAGCCAAGAGGGAGCCAGGTTCCTCAAGACCAGACCAGGCTGTTCAGATTCCGCACCGACCTCCATCCACAGCACCTGGAGGAGGATCGCTCCCTCTCTCCGCCGGAGGAGCAGGCCGGAGGTGGCAAGGCAGGGAGCAGAGCCGAAAAACAGACTACTGGCAGCAAAAAGAAAATCGGGGGGAAAAAAAAAATCCCCAACCCCTCGGGACTAGCATCTGTCCCGGCGGGGATAAAACGCAGCAGTGCAAACCTCCACCCTCAACCCACGCCCCCTTCTTCGGTCCCGGCGTGGGGAAGGTGCCCCGGGATCCCTTTGAGCCTCGCCCCAACAGTGCGCCCCGGGGCCGAGCAGCGCGAGCCCCGCCGGCAGGAAGCGCCCCTCTCGGGCTGGACCCCAGGCCGAGCCCGTACCTTCCGCAGCACTTTCCGGCAGTTGGTACAGAGCAGGTAGTTGGCGGCGGCCGACGGGCTGCTGCCGCCCCGGTTCATCCTGGCTGCGGGCGCCGAAGGCGAAGACGGACGGCGGGGCCGGGGCCGGGTATCACTGCGGCCGCCCGCGCCGCTGCGGGGTGACCGTCCCCCTGCCGCCGGCTGCGCTTCAGCCTCAGCCTCCCCCGGGCGGAATGTCGGGATGGGAGGCGACGGCCCGAGAGCGAGCGGCGCTGCCCGAGGCGACCACCGCGGCGGCTGCCGAAGCACCGGCGGAGACGGCGGCGGCTGCTCCTCACCGGCCCGTTGTTCCTCCCGCCCCCATCCTCCAGACCCCCGCCCCCGCCAGGCTAGGACGAGCAGCGGCCACCGCTGCCGCCGCCTCCGCCGCCGCCGCAGCGCCTCAGTGCGGCCCCGCCCCCGCCTCCCCACCACCTTCACCACCTCCACGCTCCGGTACCGCCCCCTCCCGCCATTCGGACAGCCCGGGCCACGCCCCTGGGCCGCTAGCCCGCAGCCAATGAGCAACCAGAGCCCGGTTGGGAGCCGCGCCGGCCAATCACAGAGGCCGAGGACGCCTTGAATCTCCGGGCAAGTTAAGTTTATCTCCGAGGCTCGGAACTGGAGAGAGATGGCGGGTTAGTTAGGTAGTGGGGTGGAAGGGAATACAGTTTGTGCTGCTCCGCCAATAGGAGGAAGAGGGTGTGTCGTATGCAAAACATCCCTGAAAGCCCAGCCCCTCTCCGAAGGCAAGCCACGCCCCCTTCTCTAGGTCCCTGCAAAAAATGGTTAGGAGAGTGAGATAAAAAACTGGGAGCTAGAGCCTCGCTAGAGGGTCTCAGACTGAGCTAAATATTTCCTGGTTTCTTGAGAAAGGTTGGGGACGGGAGAGAGGCAGTAGCTAAAACGTTCACACTATTAGGGCAGTGATTAGGCTTTCTCTTAGCCAGAATCTTAGCTTAGCTGTAAAGAAGATTGCAGCCACATAATGCTTGCCATCCAGGGATCTCAGAGAACTTTCTGCATCACGTATCTTGCTTGAGCTTTGTTTTGCAAAAGACCAATTACCTGAGTTCTGGGTGGGGAGGGGGGTAGGGGTAGACGTCTGAGATATATTTACACCACTAATCGAGTTGGGGGGGGGGTGGACACAAAATCTCCGATTTAGCGGTTTCCTCCTCCATCTGAAGTACCTTCTCGCAGTCCTTTCAGCAGTGAAAGTTCCTTTATTTGTCCAGCACGAAAGAGCCAAAAGACAGGTTTATCCTCTCACCCAACGGTCCTTTCTGAGACAGTTGATCAGAAACATGGAGAACACAGAGACTTGCTCGGGAAGAAAGGTTCAGAGAACAAATCTTCTGTAAACTATTGGGCTGGACTTGCCTCTTCCAAAGCTAAAAATGGTGAGTCAGGATTTTGGCGTCCACGCTCTAGGGAGAGAGGGCACATGTAATTGGGGAAAGCTCTGGCTGGCAGAGTGTGGGGGGGGACAGGCGAAGGGGTAGCCAAGTCTCTCGAGGAGGCCAGCAACGCGCGTGCGGGTCCAATGCGGGTTCCCGACGCGAGACGCCCGGAAACCTGCTCCCCAGTGAGAACAAAGGCAGGCGCGAGCGAGAACCTGATTGGTGCCGGGTCCCCACCGGTGTCCTCCTGGCCCCGGAGACAACTTGCTTCACCCACTGGCGCGGAGCTCCGTGCTCACTGGAGCCCCAGCTCCCCACCCGCCCTTGGCTGTGACCACACAGGACTGTGCGTTATGACATCACCTGTTTTCGCTCTTCAGAACATGATCTGTATTCTCAGCTTCTCCTTTTTTAAAGGTCTCTAGTGGGCCGGGATTTGTGAAGGCCTGAAGTCCGCAGAATCAATCTGGAGATGTTGTAAAAGAACGGTTTCACTGGTTTGCATTTCTTTCTTTTCTTCATTTTCTTTTTAATTAAAACACACACACACACACACACACACACACACACACACACACGCGAGCAAACAAAAAACCCTGGTTTCCTTAGGGATTCAGTGTGGTGTTGTAATGCAAAATCAGAAAGGTACACTTGGAGAAGCTAGCAAGTTTAGCATATCAAAGCTATTAGACCAAATTGTGTGGTTAAAACTGTCAATCTCATTTTTCAACAGCTGCCTCCTCTGTCCCTTTTAGAGACCACCACACATACACCAAAGTCTACACAAGGAACAAAGGAAGTGGAAATCTGCCAGTGCCAGGTTTGATTAGATTAAAATCGACTGGAAAACCCCTGAAGGGTCTGAGTTTTGTGGTTGGGTAAATGTGTTGATCCATTTAACTAGTGATAGCCAAAGATCCCTTGATGCTGTTGTAGACACATATAGAACCTAGAATAGCAGTGGTGTGGAGAAGGTGCTTAACAATCAGAAACTGTAACAGCAAGAAAATTAGGTAAGGAGAGACATCACCACCTGCTCTTCAATGCAGAGAACCGAGAAATCCAGGGAGAAAGTTAGCAAGGCACGGTTTTCCTAAGAACTGAAACACATATGTATCCCCATTTAGTGGTAAATTTCTTGGGCTATGTTCCTGGCTGGTTCTCTCTTGTAAAAGCAGATTTTATGTGAATACATTTTAAAGGATAGGAGATATTGAAGGGTGAAGTGAATTTTTGTGCAGAGATTGAATTTTCTCAGATAGTATTTTAGATTCAAATTGGTTTCAATCATATTCTTCGTATAACTTTTCCTCTTAGTAGTTAAAATCCCTTCACAGTGGTGTTTTTTGAGCTTTTCATAACTAAGTTCCCCAGAAAGGATGGCCAGGAGAGTGTAATCTACAGCTTTGTTTGCTCTGACAAAGATGCCTAAAGGGAGGTTTCAGGGGAATATCTTCATTGATACATGTAGGTGACCAAAGGATGGCTCTCTCCACCAAACTCCTCCAAACTTTTGTAACATTAATTATCCAGAGGGACATTTATTTGACACTTAAGGGTGTGCTGCATTGTGACATTTCTTTTTTTCTTTTTTTAAAGATTTTATTTATTTATTTATTTGACAGGCAGAGAGCACAAGTAGGCAGAGAGGCAGGCAGAGAGAGAGAGAGAGAGAGGGAAGCAGGCTCCCTGCTGAGCAGAGAACCCGATGCGGGACTCGATCCCAGGACCCTGAGATCATGACCTGAGCAGAAGGCAGCGGCTTAACCCACTGAGCCACCCAGGCGCCCTGTGACATTTCTTATATTGAACCCTTTTTATATGTATCTATGTTTCACCCCTAAAATCTTCAATCCAGTAACTCATTCTCAGCACAAAACCTTTACCCTTTCTTCTGGTCCTCACAGCCCCCACTCTCCCACCGTCCTTCTCTGTGCTCATGTCAGTGTTCAACTTCTGGATCCTTCCTTTCTCTTCCACTTTTCACATGGTCTCCCTTTCTTTTCTAACCAGCCCGGATAGCATAAAGAGAATATGACTTAAGAGAGTGACTTGTGAATCCTGGATCACACTCTTAAGAGGGAAGAAAACAAAAAGCAGTTCTTTTGATTTCACACAGGATAAGGAGAAACTCCTTCCCTTTTGTTGTCTGGTACGTAATACCTTCAGAAAAGTAAGATATGGGTGAAAATTACAACCAACATTGAGAACTACTTTTTAATTTTCTTATTACAAAATTAGGATGATACTTTATTAACTGACATTATTTTTAGAAATAATTTTTGCTTGTTTTGAAATATTTCTTAAAAGGTGATACACCCGGGCGCCTGGGTGGCTCAGTGGGTTAAGCCACTGCCTTCGGCTCAGGTCATGATCTCAGGGTCCTGGGATCGAGTCCCGCATCGGGCTCTCTGCTCAGCAGGGAGCCTGCTTCCTCCTCTCTCTCTGCCTACCTCTCTGTCTATTTGTGATCTCTCTCTGTCAAATAAATAAATAAAATCTTTTAAAAAAAAAGGTGATATACCCCCCCACACATACACATAGGACGTTCCATAACTTCTTTAGCCATTACCCCATTATTGAACATAGAAGCTGTTTCCAGTTCTTCATGGTTATAAATAATGCTATGATAAGCCTCCTCATACATAAGTTTCTGGCAGCCCCTCTGATTCCTAGATATGGAATTTCTAACTGAAAGGATGTGAATATGTTTTAAGGCTCTTGTTACAATTTGCTAAAATATTTTGTGGATAGGTTTAACCAATTTGCACCCCTCCCACAGTGAATGAGAACACAGGGGAGAGAATCATTTGGAAAGCACACATCTGAACTGTCATTTGCCGGCTTCAGGCCCATACATAGTCCACTTACCTCTACTTCTAATGCTTTCCTCGCCCTTCCGCCCAGCGATTTTCATCTCCTGTTGAAAGATCTTCTGGTGGGGGCGCCTGGGTGGTTCAGTGGGTTGGGCCTCTGCCTTCCGCTCATGTTATGATCTCCGGGTCCTGCAATCGAATCCCTCATCGGGCTCTCTGCTCAGCCTGGAGCCTGCTTCCCCCTCTCTCTCTGCCTGCCTCTCTGCCTACTTGTGATCTCCCTCTCTGTCAAATAAATAAATTAAAGAAAACAAAAAAAAGAAAGATCCTCTGGTGGAGTCAAGCACCTGTCCAAGTGTCTATGGTGTTACCCTCTTATCTCTTCTTTAGCACAATCTCAGTTTTGAAATTATTGGCTTAAATTCTATTTTCTCATTAGATTGTGAACACCTTGAGGGCAGGGATGAAATTACATTTACTTTGTATTCTCTTTTTCTCTTCATCTTCATATTCTTCTTCTTCTTCTTCTTTTAAGATTTTATTTATTTATTTGGAGTGGGGATCAGCAGAAAAAGAGGGAGAAACAGACGGGGCTGATCCCAGGACTCTGGTATCATGACATGAGCCGAAGATAGACACTTAACCGACTGAGCCACCCAGGCGCCCCTACTTTGTATTCTCAATTCCTAGCTCAACAGGTAGAGAAGTGCTTTAAAAATCTTGGAAAAAAATAATGTGTTACTTTCCTAAATACACCATTCATTCTTCTAGGGTATCTTTTGAATCTCAAATAACAGTGATAGCATCTTATAAAAGGGCCCCAGTAAATATTTGTGAATTGAGCATTTCACAAAACCATTGCTTCAGAGCAGATTGGCTGGATTCATGTCCTTATCTGTTACCAATTTCTTGTCTGACATTGAACATAATGATTACTATGACTGGGCCTTGCTATTGCCTTTATAAAATGGAAGTTCTTGCCAGAAACTCAACGTGTAGGGAGAGTTGGGGGCCACTTTTCTTGTTCAGTAATTTTGAAAGAAGGTACCCTGTTAATAACATGCTGTGACTTTTGGACTTGAAATTGTTTACTTCTCTAGATATTCTCCTACTGACCTAAGAACTGGGCCCCATTATATTTCCTAAATAAGGATTCAATTGAAAAAAATCAATTGCTAAAGATATTTTTAAAATTCCATTTCTTGAGACAATAGGTCATTTTCTAACATTTTGCCTTCTCAGACTTCTTTTTCCTTCTCCCTGGGGCACCCAAAGCATTTGGATAGCAGAAAGTGCTGCATTATTTACAAATTTGCAAATACTGTAATTTGTTTTGTGCACAAAGGAATTTGCACTTCACACAATTGTAAATTGATTGCTCCCTTTGAGCTGTTAATTAGATTCCTGCTATTTTTTTTTTCCCAAGGCCCAAGACCATTACTACTCCAAAGAAGAAATTAAGAGAATATGATCCAAACGGGCTATGGTTTTTGTGTCCATTTCCATCCCACACCCAGAATCACCCACCCCCACCAAGGAAATTCTTACTGAAGCTCATTTTTCAAAGAACCACTATTCTACCAAGATCCAAATTTCTGTCCGTTGTTTCTTGTAATTTCCCATTTCAAAGTTCCCTGCATTTAACTCCATACAAAGCAGACGTCCAGGGAGAGGCCTACAGATGTGGGGTTTGTTGTTTTTTGTTTGCCTGAACAATGTGAGCCAGCACAGGGCTTTTTTGGGAAATAAATAAATAAATAAATAAAAATCACTTTAAAATTTTTACAAGTTAGGAGATTTTACACCCCAAATCTAGATTTCCAGTTTCTCTTGAAAAATTGTGTGATCTGGTCACACTAAGCTCCTTTTGCTGGAGCCCAGTACCTGCAATTCGGGTTTGGAGTACTCTTTACCAAGGTCACTGTCACTCTCTGGGGGTTACATTTTGCCACTATATTTATGTTATCTTTTTGCCATTTGTAGGGATTTGGAGCCTCTATAAACTTTCTTCGGCATCTCAATCACTGATCTGCTGATTGCCATTCTTACCTTTATCACAGAATATGAATCAAAAATAAATTTGCCATCTTTAAGGGACAACCAATGTTGAGGACAGGGATCAGATGTAAGGAAAATCATACACAGGTACATGCCCTCACCATCCCCCTCCACATCTCCACCAAGAAAATTCTTACCAGAGCTCATTTCCCAAAGAACACATACTCCACTAAGATCCAAATGTGTTTGTACAATGGGATTATATGTATGTGTGTGTGTATCCCACAGGCTGAAGGGCAGATGTCTAAGCGGGTTACTATGTCCTTTATGCTGCTAACCCCAGTCTTTAATTCTGCCCATGTACCCATTCTAATTGTAACTTTAAGAGAGTGGGATCACAGGGAATATGGCAATAGTAGAAGGACATTGAAAGTGTTTTCTTTGATGCACATTATCATGTAGAAACTAAAAGCTCTGGCCCTAGAATCAGGCTTGGGCCTTTGAGTACTGACTTGTGAGACACATGACCTTGGGCAAGTCCTTTAATTTCTCTACATTTCCTTTTCTCGTCTCTGAGATGAAGTCATAATGCTACATATCTTAACAGGCAATTGTAAAGATTGAATGAGATAATGCACTATAGCTCTCAACAAAATGCTTTGAACATTCGTTAAGTTCTCAGAAAATGTTTGCTGCTAGCTCCACAATACAGAGGATGTACTGCTCTCTGTACACTGTGACCTTGCTGTACTTACTTAGCCCATCTATGGACCAAATTTCGTTCTGAAAATGAGGATATTATATTAGCTTAGTTACAGAGTTGTTTTGAGGACTAAATGAGCTATATGTAAACACTTTCGAACAATGCCTAACATATAAGAAATGCTATATAAGTGTTTACTATTATTACATACTGTGGTCAGGAGATTTTTTTTCATTTACCTTTTTTTTTTTAAGTGGAGATCTTAAAAAATTCTTAAAAAGAGTTAAAAAGAGTTGGGGTACTTCTCAAAAGTAAGATAATGTGGGGGCGCCTGGGTGGCTCAGTGGGTTAAAGCCTCTGCCTTCAGCTTGGGTCATGATCCTGGGGTCCTGGGATTGAGCCCTGCATCAGGCTCTCTGCTCGGCCAGGGAGCCTGCTTCCTCATCTCTCTCTGCCTGTCTCTCTGCCTACTTGTGATCTCTGTCTGTCAAATAAATAAATAAAATCTAAAAAAAAAAATTTAAGATAATGTGGGTTAAAATGGCAATGAACAGAAAGCCGGAAGACCTAGGTGTTAGTTCAGGACTGCTGTGAACTATGTGATATGGTCCGGCCTCACCTATTAATGTGAAGAGGTGATTAAGTAGGCCAAGGGCCAAATCCAGGTTTTAGGGAGACTAAAGCTTATATAATCCTTTTTTTAAGAAAAAAAAATAAAATTTTAGGTGCAAAATTAGTTATGAAAGTGAATACTTAAAATCAGTAACAAAATCACAATGAATTTTAAAAGGGTAAAAATACCATAAACATCACAAAATTCAAATAAATGTTTATTTATTAACTATCTGAGACAACCCTTTATTACATATTTCCCACATTTGGGGGACTGATTTCCTCTTCATATGACAATGATTTTTGCAATATTCCTCTCTCCAGAGAGAATAGAAAGGTAATTTTATCTTTTCCCTACCATCCCTTTCCAGTGTTGAGTTTCTTAAGACATATATATATATATACATATGTATATATACATATGTATATATATCATGAGATAGCCCCTAATCCTACATCTTTGGGCCTGGTGTCAGTAAATTTGCCCAATGGACAGTGGAACTATTTAGAATTCATCCTTACACTGGAACAGCTCAAAGGAACAGCCACACGCTGAAGTGGCTGAGATCCACGTATATGTGTATATAGCCCAGTAAACCCAGGCCAATGGTATCTCCATCTCAACCTAGCCAGAGCAACACAAATGCCCACAGCTTTCCCAGTTCCTCCAGCGTAAGGGTGAGTTTGAAGGAGGTAGGTTGGGCTGCAGAGACTGTGGTCTTTGCCAATAATGATTATGTTTAATAAAAAATGTGACCATCTGAACACATTGCTTGGACCTCTCCCAAGGCCTTGGAATGGGCCAATGTTAGTGATGGACCCTAAGGCTTAAAATTCATTATATTTGTGGCTAATTCACGTTGGAGTAGAGAATTGCAAAGACCCCGTTGAGCCCTAAAATTCTGTGGATCTGTTTTGTCTCAGTATTTCCATGAGAATCTAGTGTAAGCAGGATACAAAAGTAAGAGCATTTCTTCAAGTGGACAGGAAGAAAGTAAAACTTGTTCTCTTCTCAAAATTGCCAGAGCTGTGTTGGTTTTCCTTTGCCACTCAGGGATTATTTCTCCTTGTTAGCCTGTTTGTCTCTTTTGTATTCCGAATTCATTGTCCCAAATTCTCTATACCCTTCTTTTAGAGATGAGGAAACACTGGCAGAGAGATATTTTAGATATTTTAAGGAAAGATTATTGTGAAATATGCTGTCTAGGTGTTAAAAAGGAAGGCGGATGAATAAAGTAGGAAGAAATCCACACGATAGTACGGAAGTTTGGGAGCAGGGTCTGATTAACGGGCATACAGAGGACTTACCATTGCAGACTCGGAAGTCTTTAATACAGGTAGTGGTCTATTGTGAGGGCTTTGCAGGAGTCAACATGCAGGACCGAGGTGAGACTGAAGGGTTCCTTGAAAAAGAACAGTCTACACTTTAACCTTCAGACCCTCTGACGGTGACTATGGGTACCTGAAGACTTTGACCTTCTCCAGGGACATCTGAGTAATTCAAGTGCTTGAAACCTAAGAGGTCCTCAAAGAAGCTTATTGAATGAAATGATTGGATGTATCAGAGTTTGTTAACTAGAAAGCAAGTGGGTATGTTATTTTTACCAACAGAAGTTTTCAAGTTATTCTAAAATTATAAAAATATTTCATGCAGGGATGCCTGGGTGGCTCAGCCAGTTAAGTGTCCAACTCTTAGTTTTACCTCTGGTCATGATCTCAGGGTCCTGTGATCGAGCCCCACATTGGGCTCTGCACTCAGCAGGGAGTCTGCTGGAGATTCCCTCTCTCCCTCTCTCCCTTCCCCCTCATTATGCTCATACACATGTACACACACTCTCTCTCTCTTTCTCTCTAAAATGAATAAATCTTTAAAAATATTTTCATGCAAAGGTAAAATTTGCCTTGTTATCAAGAAGAAACTTTAAACATTTGTGTGAATGGTAACAACAAAGAGCAATTTCAAATATAAAATGTTGGCTTGAGATGTTATATTTCTACACAAATGGTAAGCTTGGAATCACAACAGCAATTTGTGAAGTTCTAGAAGGCTGCACATTTTGATAGTATGCTTTGAAATATATGCTGTCCAAATATTCCCTTACTCACTCATTTATCTATGGGACCTTTACCAAGCAGTAAGTCCTAGTGATAAAAATAACAAAAGCCCTGTTTATAATCTAATAGTGAGACTGAGGTGTAATCTCTGCATTGATATAGAAAATAGAAGATAGGATATGGAGAGTAGAGGGTAAATAAGATTATTAGCGAAGAGCTTAGAAAGACCCTCTGAGGATTTATGCCTGTAATTGGATGTCTTATAGTGGTAGAGACATAGGATGCAGAATTCTTGCTGTGTCTTAATGCAATTTATAATGTCAACAGGAAGTCAGGACTAACCCTTCTAAATATTAGAGAACAATGCAGAACAATATATGATGAAATCACCTCTGAATTCCATGTACATCACTTAATTCATTCTTGCATTCCTGTACTCATTCACTTGGAGTATGTTTGTGGCATATCTACTGTGGACCAGGAACTTGGCTAGTTGCAGATATAAAGTGATGAATAGCGAGTCAGGGTCTTACAGATCTTCTAACCTAGCACGGAAGATGGACTTTAAACAAGTCATGCCTTTATGTAGTGAGTATTTTAGTAGGAAAAACACAGAAAGAGAACATACAGCCGGGGGCTCTAGCCTGGTTTAGACTTCCCTGGGGAAGTGAAACGTACACCCAAGCAGTGGGCTGTCCCCTGGCTTCTGACCGTGACTTCCAGATATTCCATCCAGTGGGCCCTTTCCATTTGCAGTTCTCGATGCTTTCCATGGAGTTCATGTTCTAGTTATGAAAATCCAAGGCATCCTGGCTTTTTACATTACCACAGATAAACTTTTACACTAGGAGCAATCCTTTCTTTTCAAAGAGGCATGATCCCTATTAAGAATTCACCAGAATTTAAACCTCCTTTTTCTTTTTTTTTAATTTTTTATTTATTTATTTTTAATTTCTTTTCAGCGTAACAGAATTCATACATAGTTTTGCACCACACCCAGTGCTCCATGCAATGCGTGCCTTCCACAATACCCACCACCAGGCTCCCCCAACCTCCCACCCCCCGCCCCTTCAAAACCCTCAGGTTATTTTTCAGAGTCCATAGTCTCTCATGTAAACCTCCTTTTTCTGATTAGAGACTATCACTGAACATTATTTCACACATAACATTTCCCACTTACTCCACCATTCTGCTGAATTCCACTTGTGTATGTGCAAATTCTAGGTATGCCCCACTTCTAATACATAGGTCTATATCTTCACTCTTAAGACTGTATAGTGTTTGAAGATAATCGTCATAACTCTCATCTCTATTCCTCCATCCCCATAACACCCATGGTAATGATATTATAATCAAATTAGTGATAGTAGTAGAAACCATTACTGCTACTTATTGAGAGCTTACTATGTGCCAGTCATTTTGCAATAACTTACGCCTAAATTTTCTTGTCTAAATATTTATTTTTAAAAATAATATTATAATCATTGTCTTGCCTAACTGTATACAAAACCCTTATGAAGGAGTCATTATTATATCCACTTTACAAATGACTTATGGGGAGTAGCAGTTTTGCCAAAGTCTCACAGTTGTTATAAGACAGTTGTGATTTGAAACCATATTTGCTTGATGCCAGGGTTTATAGTCTTTTGCAACCCTGCCTTGGCATTTACAATTAGTCATTATTGTAAATACTCTTTTTTTTTTTAAGATTTTATTTATTTATTTGTCAGAGAGCACAAGCAGAGGGAGCGGCAGGCAGGGGGAGAAGCAGGCCCCCTCCCCACTGAGCCATCAGCCCAATGTGGGACTCAATCCCTGGACCCTGGGATCCTGACCTGAGCTGAAGGCAGAAACTTAACCAACTGAACTACCTAAGCGTCCCTATTATAAATATTCTTTAACTAATTCTCTGTATTAGGTTACCAAATGGTGAGGTCAGCTGATTTAGATCTCCCAACACTCACCAAATACAGTTTGGGCATCTGCATTATTAATTAATATATATATATATATATATATATATAATATGTAGTAAATATATTATATATATATTATTATATTATATTATATATATTATTATATTATATTATATTAATATATATATAATATTATATTATATATATATTATTAATATACATGCCATGGGAGTAGGCAGAGTAATATCTATTATCTAATATCTATTATCCCTATTTGAATATTTTATTGCCTACTGGCGTGTTACTCTAAAATAAAACCATTGAGTGGTCCTGGAACATGAAAAATACTGTTGTTGGCGCTCTGTTGGAATTCCTCATGTTTTGAAGTATGCAGATTCCTAGGCGCTTGGTCAGTCATGGAGACAGTGGTAGATGGACTGGCGGTAGAGGTGATGAAGGTGATTAGCTGAGTCAAGCTCCTCTCAGAAGGAAGATGAGTACACTGGTTTCCACAAATCTGTTGGCAAAGTAGATATTTTTATCTCAAATTGTCCCATCCAAATGCTCCTCTAAAGAAATCCTCCTGCTGGTGGTCTCCTTCTAAATAGTCATGCTCCAGGCCTCGTGTTTGTCCCTTGTCTCAAATGAGTGGACAAAAGGGTAGACACTGGATTTGAAGGCAGCCCTCTCTGTAACCTGGCCAGCCATCTGGATCGACTAGCTTAAAATGATAAGTGAGCCAATCAGATGCCTGTCTTGGAGATTTGGCAATGGGAAGCTAAGACACTCAGCCAGTTGGCATCCAAGTCAGATTGTGGGAGGATGCCGTGAACCATATGCAGGCTCAAACTTTGAAGGATCGGAACAGATAGAGAGTGAAGGTTGAGGAAGCCGGAGTAACACACAGAAAGAAAGTGAAGGCGGTAAGACAGGATTACTTAGGGATGCCTCCAGTCCTGGTGTGTTTCTGGTCCGGTCCCTGCTGGGTAGTTCTTGAAACAATTCCCTTCCCCCCATCTCATCTTCTCCCAGTGCCAACTCTGTGAAGTCACTTGAGTGCAACTCTCTTTCTTTCAACCAAACAAGATTGACTGAAACAGTCTTCCTTCATTTTCATGTCAAGCACTTACAAATATGAAATATCGCTTTTAGTTCTCATTAGTAAATGGATGTGAAAGTCGGACAGTCCCAAAGCAAGAACTAGAACTCACTGTGCCAGAAAACCCCATTTTGGTTTTTGCACATAAAAAATTCTTACAGCCCACATTTCATTAAGAAAGTCTGCTCTGCATAAACCTCAAACTTTTTAGAAACTTTTTGCCTTCTTAGTTGGAGAGTAGGGATCAGTCATCCATTACCCAAGCTTCTTCTCCCCTTCATGTTTAATGCCAAAGTGATTCTAATGTGTTTATGTGAAGAGAGGCAAAAAGCATTCTCCCTTCCCATTCTTTATCCTTTATTCAGACTTAATGCATCTTGGCCCAGTTTAATGATGGTCTTTTGAACCAAAAGATTTTTTAAAAAGTAAAAAGAAACAAACCAAAGTTCAATTTCCTCAAAAGTTTCCAAGAACGAAATAGCTGAGGAAAAAGGTAAAGTGAACGAGGGTGACTTTGTGTCAAATTGCAGGTTAAAGATCACTGTGATGGTCTTCATCAGGCATAAAGGGGATCAGACATGTTCTAGGAGGCCACTTTGTTTTGGAAATATAAACACATATGAGCAGGGAGCCCAATCCCTGCTCACGGGGCTCGATCCCAGGACCCCAGGATCATGACCCGAGCCAAAGGCAGATGCTTAACCGACTGAGTCACCCAGGCAACCCCCATGTATAAGTGTTTTAATTTGCTTCAACTTACCAGATGTGGTAAGTGCCTAAATGACAGCTGTTTGTGTAGAGCCCATCACTAGATGGGCTTAATAGATCTGGGCTTCTCTTGGTTTTCATTCCCGTGCCTCATATGCCTTGTCTGTGTGGGAGCCCCTGCTTCTTCCCCTTGCTGAGATCAGTCTCTCTCATTCTCTCTCTCTCCTTTCTCCTTCCCCTTCTCTCTTTCTCTCCTTTATATTATGCTCACCTGCAGTTCAGCAACCCTTGACCTTTTATCTCCTAGGTAAATAGTTCTGAGCTTATGTTAAGCCCTTGGAAAATGAAGGCAATACTTCACCTTATTAATGAGGATCGTCTTTACAGGTGTGCCTTGCCACACCTTTGGAAACGTGGATGCAGAACCAAAGGAAATGGTGCTTCTCCCTGAGCAATACTGGAAGGCTTTGGTTGCATTACACTTGCTGTGGATGAGATAACTCTAATTCCATAGAGACAAGACTGGTCACTTTGCATTTTCTATTTCTCTGAGAACATTCAGAGATGCCTATGTCTACCGGGAACTAGAATGCTGAGGAATGGAAGCACATGGAAACATTCACCTACAATACAAAGATAACTTTAGCTGTGACTTGGAATATATTGTCTAAGAGCTCTGTGAGGGTGAAACGGAAAACCTTTTTTTCCGTCACAGGATTGTATCATCTAGTCACTGGTCAAAAGTCTTCAAATTTCATTTTTTAGTACTTTAGAGGGTTTTTTGAGGAGTAAGTGAAAAAACATATGCAAAGTGCATAGAACACTGCTCTTCCAATTATGAGTACTGAGCAAATGCTAGCTATCACTATTTTTAAAAGGTTTCATACAACAATCATTCTGTTTTCCAAGAGGAATTGAAATTTACTTGAATTTTAATGTTCTGGGTTCCCTGATACCATTTACCATTTCTTGCTTTGATTTAAAAGGGGCCTTGAGTACTTGATAACATGCAAGGTTTATCATTAAGCATCTTTATTGCCCTTGTGTTTGCAAAGAACATTTTTGTTTTCCATTAGCCTATCCAATCACATTCCAAGATAGAGAACTCCCTGTCAGAGATAACGTCGACTAATAAAGAACCTAAGTGCTTGCAGAAATGAGATGACAGCAATGTATTCCTCATTCTAACCTCCCCTAGGTGAAGAAAGATGATCTTTTCTGGACCTTGGGCTCATGCGTGTGTACAGGTGAGTGTGTGCACACGTGCATAGATGTGTATATACCTTTATTGGTCTTGTGCTGGATAAATTCTTTCTTTCTAAGCTAGAGAAAGCCAGTCGCCATTATTATTTAGGGTTTTAACTGGAGAATTGCAGTTGGCCAGCTCATAGGATTTCCACCGAAAAGCTGGAATTCTGAGATAGCGTCCCTCAAAATATTCGAAGTGTATTGCCTACTAGCCCATAGCTAAGGATCTCCAGTTTTAGTCTGTGAGAGGTAACTACCTCTTGTGTTGTGAACAAAACCATGAAAGAAATTTGCCTGATGTATTCTGTATGACTCGAGCAAGAGTCCAACTATATTAATAGGTCTGGTTTTTTAAAATATGGGTCTGGACTGAGAGGGTCCTTTGGGTGGTGTCATGGGCAAGATATTTAAAGGATGGACCAAGCTGTCGCTTCTGTCATCTTTCCCTTTTACAATTGCCCTCTGTTTATAGAAGCCTATTTGTGAGTCTTCCTTGGTCATCAGGCAAAATGCCTTGCTTCTTTCCTGGTTGTTTACAAAACCAAGGACCCAGACTACAGGATATTTATACTGTTGTCTGTCAAAGCGTTCCCTGGGAGAGGAGATAAGCAAGTCATCTGCCAAAAATATTGTGGCTTGCAAATTATGGGTGCATGTAAGAAAGGTCGCTGCATTACCAAGTCATAAGTAAATGCTTGTGTTCTCTTGAGCAAATGATGCAACTCATTAGGTTGATTTCACCTTCCTCGGATGTCATGAACATAACTTTTGCTTTTCCACTATGGTTCTTAGCCCAGTGCACAGGACATCTCAGGTAAGAAAGGGCTGAAGCAAGTCTGAGTTGGATTCTTCTGATAACACCAAGAAGACTGTCTCCCCTTTCCCCAAGAACTAGGGAGCATACTTAGCCAGACAGGGATAGGGTTCTAGATGTGGAGGTTATCAAAAAGGGGTAAGACTTTTTTCTAGGTAGAAAAAGCAAAGTAGGGAAGGCAAATGTGTGGTTGTGTTGGAGCCATAGTTCCTGTAACATTGGCCATCCAAAGTAGCTTCAGAATGGAGCTCTGGGGTCTGTCCCCCTAAACAGGACAAGAAGCTGAGGTGACTGGAGGCTAGCCCCAACCTGCCAGCACCACCTCAACTCTGTTGTCTTTGTCCTTTGTCTCTGGGGCTGCAGTAACATTCCGAGGGAGGTCTGGTAAGTTGCCCAGAGCCCATGGATCCCAGGGACATGTTAGCAACACTGCCTTTGTGTCATACTGCGTCTGGGGCTCCAGAAGCAGATTGAACAAGAGTACAAGAGTACAGGATTTCAAAGTCTTTTACTGTCTCTTGCTTTCTGCCCTGTCACTTAATCCAAGCTACTTCCAGTTTTTCATGTTCCAGTCTCTCCCTTGGATTAATCTGCTGCTTCTCCACATTGTCAGCCATATTCCCTGCTCCATTCTAACTACAACAAACTACCAAACCCCAGGACCTTTGCTCTCTTGCTCACCTTCTCCTCAAAAGTCACCCAAAGTATCCTGGAAGCAGAATAGAAGTGCTTAAACACATTTTGTAGTGGAAAAACAAACAAACAAACAAACAAAAAACAGGGGATGAGCTCCCTAACAGGGCCAATTCACCACTACCGTACTTGGCTCCTGCCAGAGGGGGGAGTTATGGGTGGGATTTTGCCCAGACACACTTGGCTATTTTGTGTTTAGTGGTGCTTATGCTGCCAACAACTGTTTAAACAAATGAAGGCAGGTGTCCTTGAGGAATGGCAATGGAGGCTTTGGTGACATTCACTTGGCTGAAAACTTGCAGGTTATACCTCAGTTCCCATCCATGAATTGAATCTCAACTCAGTCATAATTGTCCAAAAGAAAAGATCATTTTTATTGTGAGACTGTAAGCTGTCTGAGACACACATCTCTGTCTGAGTTCTATTCATTTGTGCATCCTAGGAGGAAGGCATCGAGCCCATCCCATTATAGGCGTTCGATAACTCTGTTCATACAAATTCCTACCTGATGAAGTTACACTCTAGCAGTACAGTTCAACAAATAGCACAATATCAAATGGGTACAGCAGAGTAGGTTTTGATATGCTAATTAAAATACACAGAGAAAATGATCCTTGTATTCATCATGGGGCTTTGAACGGACGTGAGCTTCTGAGGGCGATGTATCTCAGAGTACAGGGTTAGGAAGAGGGGAAATACAAGCATATCTTGTATATGAGATATTAAGGAATATCTCAAAATGAAGGGTATGTGATAAAAAGAGAACTGATTTTTTAAATTATAGAAATGTGAAATTGATACAATTCCCTGTTTATCTGAAACACCAGGCATTTTCTTAGGATTTTAATGTTGTTATTCCACAATAGGGGGAAGGAATTTAGACTAGCTAAAATCCCTTCCTCAGAGGCACCTGGGTGGCTCAGTAGGTTAAACATCTGCCTTTGGCTCAGGTCATGATCCCAGAGTACTGGGATCGAGCCCTGCCTCTGGCTCCCTGCCCAGCAGAGAGCCTGCTTCTCCCTCTTCCTCTGCTCCTCCCCCTGCTGTGCTATGTCTGGCTCTCTGTCAAATAAATAAATAAAATATTAAAAAAAAATCCCTCCTTATCTAAAAAGCTATGTACCTGTGATTATAAATGATCAAAAACTATACCAAATGAATAAAACTGAGGACTTTCTCTTTCTTTTTGGAATGGACCTAGCCCTCGAACAAAGGATCTTAACCTAAAGTCTATGGTTATACAGCCTTGTGTCTTTGAATTCCCTAAAATCGTGCACAAAAATTTTGTATATGCACATTTTCCCCTGTGGGACAAGGACCCATAGTTTTCATCAAGTTCCCAGGAAATTTTGAGACCCCAAAAGGCTTATAAGCCCCTGGATTTATAGAACGTTTTAGACTGTCTTCTTATAAGGCTTGGCAGAACACTTGGTAGCACCAGTCAGTATACTAAACGTTTTGTATGTATTACCTAATTTAACCCTAACTTCATGATACTGTAGCTTTTCTGAGAAGCAACGAACTTTTTCAGAGGCTTACAGCCAACAAGTGGAGAAGATGGGTTACCAACCCAGGCCAAACCAGAATCCCATATTTTTGTTTATCACATCAAGTCACCTTCGTTTTCAGGAGACAGCACAGTTGCCAAAAACCCAGAGCCTTTCCAGCCTCAGCCATCATTTCCCCTTTAAATCATCTTTTATATTTACATAGTAACTGCTTTCTAAGCATCCCCAAACTTCACCACACACAAACAGCACTCCTCTGTGGAACCTTTGAAAGTCTTCTAAAACACAGAAGCAACCCCCTCCAGACCGCTCACCTCAGTTTTTTTCCATTGTGCAACTAGGCTGCAGTAAACATAATTTCATCTTAATTGTCTCCTTTAGACTCAAGTCTGGCCACATGGCACAATGGACAGCCCATACATTTGGAGAGAGTCCAAGAAATCCATCCCAAGCACTGAATGGTCCTGGCACTGTTCCAAATTTTTACTAACTTTCCACATATTGTGATTCCAGACACGTTTATACCTTGGTCCCCAGGATAATGGAAGCCACAAAAGAGACAAATTAAAATGTCAGCCCAGCTGGGCCCACATTGTGGGCCAGCAATTACCATGGAACCCCTTGCCTCTTAGATCACCTGAGTGTAGCACATCTGGGCTTCCTGTAAGAGGGATAACAAAATAATCCAGAGTGATTTCCTAGATGTTCCCCGACTCAGTTTAAGTACGGTGTGCTTCTTAATAACTGCTCAGATTTCGATAAGCAACAGGAAAAATTTTTAAAAATCAGGTGAAAGGCAGAGAACAGAATCCTGGGAAACTGTGTAACCCAACAACCCCTGCCATCATCCGGGACCTAACTAACTTGAAACACACGATCGAGGCTGGAGAGGCAAATAAAATAGAGCATCGGTGTTCTCCACCTGAGAGAAGAGTACCATTCAAACCTCACTGCAGATTCTGACGGAAGGTGTGAAGGAAGGAAGCCATGTCACTACAGATGGAGCCAGGAATGTCCACAGCAAAGGGCACATCTGAGAGGTCCTACCCCTTGTGGGATCATGGTAGACGTTCAAAGCATCCGCCTGAGAGAAATAAGGGAAACAGGATCAGAGTCAGAAGAACAGGTGACATAGGGAATTAAACGGTGTGGGAATCGAGACATTGCTTTTCTCCTCACTTTCTCCTTTTATTATTCTTCAGAGACCCAGCCACTGATAGGAGCTGCTCATTTCATCAAAGTAATCTGTTGTTTTCTGTGCTCTGGAGCTGGTGACTTCAGTGTCCATGGTGGGACATCCATGAGTGTTTGTGGGGTTTGAAACTGAGTGCACCAAGCCAGCGGATAGCATTTCTTCTTCTGGTGGCCAGGGAAACACTGAGATTACTTCAGCAAGAAATAACTTTCCTTCCAATCTGTATCATCACTCAGAGAGGCAGCTGGTCAGGTTAGCAGAGAAAATGGATATTTAGTCCCGAAGAAGCTTGATTAAACTTTGGCTTTATCTTTTTGTATCTTTATCTTGATAGATCATATGGAGATAGGTTATCTTCTCACACTACTTGTCACCTGCTCTGTGATTTTTTTTGTCCTTCTTTGCCTGCTCTATGAGATTGTAAGCTTCATGAGGGCAGTTTTTCTCATCATTATATCCTCAATACAATAAATTTTTTTTTGAAGAAATGAATAAAGAAGGTCAATGCGCAAAAGTCCTCTGGTTAGTGAATTCTTACCAGGTTAGTAAAATGTAGGTTGAATTGCTTGGGTGTATTTAATAACCAGTGGTTGTTAACCAAATTTATATTATGTGCAATGGAATATTGAATGCAATTACACGTTTTATTGTTGAAGCAAGGATCTAGGCCGTGAGGGCAAACCGTGGTTTTGTCGTCCTGCTTTTATTTTTCCTTTGGGTAAATTCTTAGCCCGTTTTAGTTTGGGAAATTGCCCTATCTTCCATTCTCAGCCCTGTGCCTTACCCCCTCCCTCAGGTGCACTGGATCCAACATTGCTATGTGATTCTCTGTTCTATCAGAGAACCGCTTTCCTGGGGCTATGGGCTTCTCTCGGCCACAGTTCCAGAAGGTTCCTTCAGAGTAGCTGTAGGGTGGGGGAATGTCCTTCCCTTGTTCTGGGAGAAGTGAACTGGAGTTACAGGGCCAGGGGGTCTTTCCACTGAAGTCAGCACAGGGGAAGGCCGGGACTGGGAGGAGAAAGAGGGACACCTAATAACTCCATCTGAGGCAATAAATCACACACGACTTAATTTTTTTTCCCTGTCATTTGCCACAAAATTAACTCTCACTGGTCCAGAGACTTAACTCGTGTCACTTAGTTTTTATATTTGAAAAAGAACAAGATCATTTGGGTGGCTCCTAGAGAAAGTGAAATTTGGTACATCTTGGTCTTGTTAAAATTTCATTCTTTTTATTGGACTGAGATCTCTGTCTTTGATATAATGTTTGAGCTCCTGGCCTACAGATAATTCAGAATGCATGCAATCTTTTCTTTACTTCAGCGTTCCATAATGCAGAGAGCTCTTATGGCTCATTTGTTCATTCAGTCCATAAATATTTATTGAGCACCTACTATGTGCCGGCACATCTTCTCTAGGCTTCATGTTTAGATCATTATTTGAACTGTTTCTCATGGGGATTTTGAACCAATACCAACGATCCTTCCTTAGGAGGACTCCACTGTGTCCAAGAATCCCCCTTAAAATATTGCATTTGGAGCAGAGCACGGTAACATTATGCATGCCTGATGTACTAGCCACGTGCCAGTCATGAAGGTTACAGGGATGAATGAGACACCATTTTGTACTTGGAGCACTCATGGCAAGAAGGAGAAGGCCACCCTGTAAATGAACTGGTTTAGCACAAGGAGCTGCTGCAGAACCCAGATTGGGGAGCAGCCAATTCTCCATGAGAGAGGAATCCTAGAAATGCTTCTCATAGAGGATCAGGAGTGTGGATTTCCGACAGGCAGATGGAGCTGGAGAGGGTAATTCAAGGAAAGTCAACCTCCCCAGCTAAGATAGGGAGGGATGGCACAGCCTCGTGAGTTCAAGGATCCACAAAAGCTTTGAGAGGCCAAGAGAGTGGGTGCAGGATTGGTGACGCAGAAGAGGTAGGACCAGAAAAATAGGCAGGGTTAAGCCTTGAAGGCCATACTGAGAAACTAGGTTTTCATTTGTTTGTTTCTTCTTCCTATAAGGTGACAGGCAGTCTTTTATATAAATAAAAATCTTATATAAAAAAATTAAGTATTTATTTATTTATTTATTTATTTGTCAGAGAGAGAGAGAGCACAAGCAGGGGGAGTGGCAGGCAGAGAGAGAAGCAGGCTCCCAGCTGAGCAGGGAGCCTGATTCGGGACTCGATCCCAGGACTCCGAGATCATGACCTGAGCTGAAGACAGACACTTAACCGACTGAGTCACCCATGTGTCCCTGTCTCTAACAATTTTAAAAGAAGGGGAGAAACATGATTAGGCTTACATTGCAGAAGGACGCTTTGAAGGTGTGTGGCCCAGGGACTGGACCTCTAGGAAGAACAGAGGCAGGAGGAGCAGCTGGGGGACCAGAGCATCTGAGCCGATCCCATGAAGGCCTGGGAGAATGGAAAGAAGGGGCTGGTTTAAAGGCAGGGAGCATCCATGAACTCTCAAAGTCAATCAGAAAACCAGTATTATCAGCATCATCTGGAACACATGCAATGTCAAGTGTTACCCCAGACCTGCTGAATCAGAATCCACGGCTTACCAGTGTTCTCCAGGTCACTCGTGGGCACTCAAGTCTGCGAACCACCGGCCTAGGGACTCGGGATACGGTGGTGGAGATGCAGGATGGCCAATGTCTCTGCCCTCATGGAGTTCATGGTGTAGCAGCCAGTGTCGTGGCTGAGGCTGACATTGAATGAGGACTGCAGAAAGTGCTAGAAAGGGGACACGTGGTCGGGAACCAGGAGAGCGTACAGTAGCGGGCTGGGGTCTGGGCTGCAGTTCAGGGAGTGGTTCCCTGAGTTAGTGAAAGCAACATGCCAGAGGGAGGCAGGAGAAGCAGGTAGAATATGTGTGTGAGGTAGGCTGGAGGGAGGAGTCTTTCCTGCAGAGCCCAGCTCTCCTTCAGGGGTCTTGGAGGAACCGAAAAACTGGAGCTGGGTGAGGAAGCAGAGTCCCCTCAAGTCAGAGGTCTGAGGTCAGGAGGCATCAGGTCAGCCTTCTAAGTCACGCAGAGGATTCTAATTTTGGTTATCAGCTTAAGGGGACAGGAAGAGAAAGCCCAGAGCAGCCTCAAGAAAGTCGTACATGGACAGCCTTTCCTGGGGCTTTGGACCACAGCCCCTTCCTTAGTGGAGCCCTATTGCTTTAAGCATTTTCACTTTTGACCCCGTTTAAGAAAGTTCTATAGAGCTCATACTCTGTATTTGTCCTATGGTCGGCAAAGAAGGGCTATTAAAATACTTAAGATGCGATCCCTGCCCTGAAGGAAACTACGGTTTAATGATGACATTTGGTTTCGTTAAAGAAGCCTGTAGTCAAACCAATAAGAACTTCTAGTTAATCGTTCCCTATGTCTTCTCACATAGGCTGCTTCCCAGCCAGTTCTCTCTCTCCTCCTGTTTTTATATATTTGGTTTTTTAATACAAATTTTTACATTTTTCTTGGTTTCAGGCCATCCTCCCAGCCTGCTCGATCTTTCTGAATCTTACTTTCATCGTCAATTCGCTAGCTCTCTCCCAACTTTCTGCCATATGCTGATCGGATAAACATGTCTTCTTTTTGCTAATTTAAGACCCTACTTTTAAAATTGGTGACAGGTCTCCAAGGGACTTTAAGCCCCCTAGCATGACAGTATGAGAGATTCCCTTCTGGGGGATTATTGATTGATCAATCAGCACATGTTGGATGCCAGACGGTATTTTTATCCTGGGAAGCGTCTCCCGATCTTGTAGCCAGAGAGAAGCTCACTACTGATGGGACGCTCGGCCCCTGTGGATCACGGTGTTTGCAACATTGTATCTTACTTCCCACCGCAGGGAATGGCTGTTTTACTCCTCCCTGGATTCCCCACACCATGCGCAGTGTGCCGTATATAGTGGACACAAAGCACACATTTGCTTGGGAAAGTAGCCTGCATCGTTTTTTATGGACTTGCAGAAATTGTACAAACCAGCCAGGTTATCTGAAATACAAAGTTGAGCCTTTCTGCCACCGCCCAGGTCTACCCGAGTTAGTGATGCAGGCTCCCGTATGTTTCATAGAGTCAGAGCCACCCCACCATAGGCTTTGCTCTCCAGAAACATTTTCTGCTATTTTGTAAAAGTTTTTAGTCTCTGTAGTTTATCCTAGAGGTTCTGCAAGTGATGCAGTGAAATCAGGAGGAAAGGGATGTGTAACTCCTTCTATGCATCGCTGATCCCCAATTTCATTTACTGAGGATATCAAAAGGGGTAGATTTTGCCAATAGGACTCTAATTAACAGACTTACAAATGTAATAAAAGCCACAGTTTTATTTGGCAAAGCTCACGAACAACAACAGCAACAAAAATCCTTCTTTTTGATGTTAATCATCTAGATATATTTATAGTCTTTCATACTATGCCTGCATATTTCACTTTTTTCCCCCTTTAATGGAACTATGAGTGCCACTCATACTCAGTCTTGAAATTTGCTTTCATTCATTCCTCATTCTCTTGATTTTTTTTCCCCCTTATGGCCTCTGAATTTATGTCTGTTTGGCAAAAATACGCAGTAGCCTTTACTGGGATTCTTCTATATCTCACATCCTGGTTCTGTGATATGGATTTCATGGGCCTCCTCCTTTTTAATCCTCTCCTGTAAGAAGTACATCCATGACAACACTTGATTTATTTAAAAGAAAGAAAGAAAGAAAGAAAGAAATGGGTGGAGGTTAAATTATCTGCACGTCTATATCGGTTTCTGTCCCTCCTCTTGGTCTGCTGGTGTGTTGCAGAGCTGAGGTTTGAACCAGGCCTGGTTCCAGAGCCTGAACTCTTAACCCAGTAGGCGTGATTTTGCAAAGGACCTGAGGACCTAGGAAGCCAGGCTGGCAGTGCCCTTTGAGATCATCTAGCCCAGAATATGATGGGTGCTCCTCGACCTGACTTTATCTGTCACTTTCTAAGCAAAAGGAATCTCCCCATGGAGATCAGAGGCAGGGAGGGGAGGTTGGGTGGATTAAGAGAAAGGGGCGATCCAGCTCCTGGGATCCCAGGAGAGACATTTCATGCCTGGAGCTTTGAAAGGGGCTGGTTGTTGTCCAAATGTCCTAACCTACGTTAACGTATTTCTTCATCAAAAAATACTTGTTTAAGTGAGATTGGGATCTAATTTTAGTTTTAACCACCACCAACTAGCATTGCGGCCGTAGGATTTTTTTTTTTTCTTGAACATTTACTGAGAGCTAACTCTGTGCCTTTTGGAAGACAAACATTTCTTGCAAAGGGACAGTAGGAGCAAAGATGGGGTTCATTTGCTCAACAGAGGGGGAAACATTGGATGTGGAGACTACCTAGGTTCACTCCAGAGCGTTCGTGAGATCAAGAATCTAGTTTTCAATATGAAAAATGATTTGTTACCTTAGAATAACACCGAAAGACAAGCATCGGTAAGCTTGCACTTCTAGAGGCAGTGAAAACATGAGCATATGAGCAATATAAAATGAAGCCTTTTCAGAGAGAGACTTTGCTGAAATTAAGAGTGACCCACGTAAATATAAGTTGCACACAGGAGTCAAGAAGCATGAAGATTGAGGGGACACGGAGCCCCACAATGTCCCCCAAGAGGGAAAAGGTTACTACTGAGAGGATGATGGAAGCATGAGAAGTGTCTGAGATCAGCTATGTCAACTGCAAAGCATAAGTCACTGTACTATGTTTTGGGGCTGCAGTCACAAAGATCAAGATAGAAAATAAACACCTACAGTTCCACATCTGAGTCATCCGGGCCACTCACTCCCTCATCCCCTCCTCCAACATTTTAAGTCTCCCAAGTCCTTGTGGAAGGAGTCTGTCTGCTTTAAAAATAAGGATGGCTGAGGGAGTATTGTTTTTGCCTAAGCAAACCAGATGTGGTGGGCTCCAAGGAGTGACTCCGTGGTTTCTTGCTCTGCTTGTGTAAAAATAACTTAGGGAGGCTGACATATCTCAAATGTGTATTAAAAGTTGAAGCGAGGGGGCGCCTGGGTGGCTCAGTCTGCTAAGCATCTGACTTCTGCTCAGGTCATGATCCCAGGGTCCCCTGGATCCAGCCCACTGGAATCAGGATCCAAGCTCAGTGGGCAGTCTCTGTCTCCCCCTCCCTCTGCTCACTACCCTCCTCCTGCCTCCACACACACGCTCTCTCTCTTTCAGATAAATAAATAAAATCTTTAAAAAAAAAAAGTTGAAGAGAGGGAGGGTTTGGAGCAATGAATGAGATGAAACCAAAGCCCCAGCCCGGGGAGATGAAAGCCAAGCAAATGGTTGTTAATCATCCGGCCGGAGATCAACGAGAGAAATCCAGTGTGGCTGCCTTGAGAGATGAGTTGAGATGAGGAGCCCCATTTTCTGCCGCAGAAATGCCTTTGCCACCTAAGTCACTGAGCTGGTACAAAGCCTGCTATTTCTGCTCTGTCAAAGTCATCCCATTAAAACTTAAAATAAGCCTGCAACTAGAGAACCTTACCCCTTATAGAAGCCTTATGTAATGTATGCAAATGTGCATCTGAATTATTAGCCTTCTATTTTTTTTCCCCTTAAAGCTTCGCTTAATAAGTAAAAGCTTGTGAAAGCCTGGGGATTTTTAAAATAAATGTGTATCTAAGAACATCCTTAAAGAAAACCTTTAGAATGGTGTCTTAAGAACACCCAAGAGGTTTAGAAGAAAAGGTCTTATACAGAGAAGGAGGGTTGCTGGGTCAGTCCTGGTACTGGTTTAGCCACTTTGGACTGACCCTTGCAAGTCAGGAAGTCTCCCGAGGCTCAAAGATGCTATGTCCCAGTGGGCAGAGTCAGAAAGACTGGGTTTGAGTCCCTGCTTTGTTATTTCTGACTATGTGGCTGGCAAAGTGTTTAATATTGGGGGGGGGGGGGCTTGTTTCCTTATCTATAAAATGGAGGAAGCAATATACTTAGTTCATAGGATTGTTGTGAGAGACCAATAGAACGAACATAAAAAGCACTCTGCAAATCGCAAAGGGCACTAGCCCAGTTGGTCTTTGCAGTCCCTTCCCCCCTTTATCAACACCTCACAGAACACTGGGAGAATAATGAGGCCTGGGAAGGTATTTATCACAGTAAGTCCAAAGTACTATTTCACTACTGCTAAGTCACAGTAGTAGCAAGTAAGAACGTACTCTAGTTCTGTTAATAAAGGCAAACTTAAACTAATCAGAAAGCCAGCCTCATCCGGGAGATGTAGGCAACGTGGACCATCTACACTCCAAGAAGACAGATATTCGAGGGGGGGCTGGGATTGGGTAGCTTGGAGGAGAGAGCGCCACACAAAAGCTTTTGCTCCATTATGGGGTAGGGGGGTAGGCACGCTCTCATTTAAGAGGTGGAGGGTGATGGAAGGATCCCACAAGAAGGAGAGCGTTCTGTTCGAGCTACAATCTGATTCAATGTCCCCTTCACCAGAATCTGAAGTCAGGATGGACGGCAGCGAGGCAGTTTTCCACCCAGCAACAGGATGATGTCAGCGGCCAGGAGAGCAGCCAATCAGCAGGCAGAATGAATCAGAGCGTGCTGGGATTTTGCTCAACCGTTTCCTAGCAAAGCAAACTCAGCTCTCAAGTGCAGAGGCTATTTGCACTTCCTCTGCACTTGAAGCTGAGGCTGAATGGCTCCTTAGCTGAAAGGGTACCAATGGGTGTGCAAGCAGTTAAGATTATTTGCATCCAAACAGTTGGTCGGTCCTGTGGGTAATGAGTCCTATCGAAGCAAGTGTGGTTTGTTTTTTTTTTTTGCCTCAAAAATTTCAGCGTCAATAAATATTTTAAATGCTTAATTTATATGTGGTGCCTTATAATTGTTTGAAACCTGTTTTGTGCATTCTGTGCTGCTGGGCAGCTCTTGGTGCATGTATAAAGAGCAATACTGCACCTTGTAGGGTTTGAACCTGCTTCTGATGCTTCCGGGCTTCTCTCTCATAACGAGCGGTATGGAAGCCAACAGCTGTTTCATTTCTGGGTCGAAGGCTCCAGTTCTCCAATTTCGCTAAAATGTGTTTTGTGTACACTTTAAAAATAAGTCTAAGTGGGAAGGTTATGCTGTGACTTGTAGATGTTGCCCCGTGGTGGGGGAGGGTAGACCTCTGTAGTCATCCTAAAAGCACGCTGTAATCTTCTGACATGTTGCCAGGGCTTCTGACCTTAGTAGACAGAGTAAGCAGTCCCCAGAAAAGGGTACAAAGGGCTCAACCACCCAACCTTGGTGTTGGCATCCCTCGCACTCCATTACCCTTCCCAGGCAGGACCCTCGCCTATCTGGCCTGCACGGGGGGAGGAGGGGGTGTTGGGCACAGGCAGTGCGAAAACACATCTTCCCACAAAAAAAAAAAAAAAAAAAAAAAAAAAAGATATAACAAAGAGGGAGTGATTTTCCATCACGTCTTCTTGCAGAGTGGTTGGTAGAGCTCAGGACTCAACAGAGACCATGAGGTATTAGCCCAGACCTGCACCCTACCCTCCCTCTCCTCCGACAGCTTGCCTCCTGGCTGAATGCCTCCTTCTCCTTGTTATTGAAATGAAAACAGAGTTTACAAGAGCTAGCTAATCTGCGCTAGAGACAGGCCATTCTGAAATACTGCGAAGACTGAATTTGGGTATATGCTTTAGAAGGAAGCAGACTTAGCACATTCGAAGGCTGATCAGGGCCTGGAGGAGGGCGAGAAGGGCAGGCTCCCAGGGGTTTGAATCCCAGCACCAGGACTTACCTGCTCTGCTCCTTGAGCCAGGTCTCCATTCCCCAGGTGCAGATCGGGGTAACGCTTGGCTCCAAGGAGGCCCGCGAAGATGAAGGGAAGCAATCTCTCATCCAGTACCAGCAAAACACAGGATCGCCACTCAATAATTCATAGACCCTTCACTCCTTTTAAACTGGAAATAAACAACGTGTTGGCAAATAGAAATCCCGGAGGGACCCGCTTTCACCAGCACCGAAGGGTTTGTAATTAGCATGTAAAAGGATTGCTTCCGAGCCTTGAAAGCAGGTTGTCCTTTAAAGTCTCTTAGGCTGGCTTGAGAAGCCTTGTTTACACTCTAGCATTAATTTGCTCAGCAAATCCTTACTGCCTGGGCAAAATTAAATTTTGTTCAGGCTCTGTTTGAATGACCCCAAGCTCCAGATGAAGGTGCTTTAGTGTGATTGGAGTTTCACTTTTCTGGGAGCCTTGAGAGGAATGCTACAAAGCCCTGGCACTCTTTACAAGAAGGATGTAACACAGAAGGATCTGCGCTCGTCCTGTTCTCATCCTTCCCCTTCTTCGTCCTTCTTCATTCTTCAAGGGGCTGTGCTGCTGATGCCCACAGGGGTTGAGAAAGCCTTTCTGCAGACTGGGCAGACTGGGAGTCTGTGGGGATGTGAAAGTCCTGGCAGGTTAGAGGTCAGAGCAGCTGTGGTGCCCAGAGGAGGCGGGAGGAAGTGCGGGGAGTGCATTTCCTGGGCGAGACCAAATCAGCTATTCTAGAAGCTTATTCCTCATTAGTCAGCAGTGGAGAAGACTACAGAATGCGAACATTCTATTCTTTCCACGGGGCCTTTCTCCCGAAAAATGCATTTGCTGTGGAAAATAGAATGTCATAGATTGTCCATCCAAGTCTTTGCACCACGGAGAAAGAACAAGAAGCTGCCTTCTTCCCACTTGACAGACAGATAAACTGGCAGTAATGTGATCTTGGACAGGTGACTCGACATCACTGGTAGAAAGTTTTCTTATCTGTGAAATAGGGGTAGAGCAGGTAACCCCAAAGAGTCTAAAAATCCTTTGAGACTATGCAGTGACCTCCCGATATTTTATAGCTTTTCTTCCTCTCATCTCTCTCATCTAGTTCTTGAATCCTTCCCCATCTCTCCAGCTGTACTTGGCCTTGAGGTTCAGGACCCAGTTATTTCTTGCCTGGAAAATTTCAAAACTGGGTTCCCCTACAAGCATGACTGCCTGAGGGATCTTTGTAGATACAGGTCTAAAAACATCCACCCCCTACATACCGATTCTACAGCCCAAGGCAGCCCACAGAATAATACGGTGGCAGCAACTTTTCAGCCTGGCCTGAGGCTCTTCACATCAGGACCAAGCCCCTCCCTTCAGGCCAGCCTCCCCCCAGCTCCCTGCCAAGTTCCCCGCATCCCCAGGCTTATATATTCCAGCCACACTACTGTCTCCTAACCAAGCCTCGAACTTCCCTCTTCTAAAATCATTCACCCATTGATTCCCCTTACTGTTTTTTAGTTCCCACAAGACCACGTGACTTTTTTCACTGTTTTTTTTTTTTTTTTCTCCCCCACCTAGCACTTTCCTTAACACGGAGTAAGAGCTTGGTGAGTATGAACTGAAGGAAGGAAGCGACCCATTTCAAAGGTTTTTTGGTTTGTTTGTTTTTTTACCTATGTGAATACCTGAATTAGGAACTCCCTCGGAGCCCCCAATGTGTGCCCCAAGTTTGTTACCCTTGTACCCCCTCATCCGCAGTTTCTCTCAGGGTCCAAGTTACCCAGAGTTACCCACGTCACACAGCCCCCTGGAAGCTAACGATCCTTCCATCAGATCAGCAACAGTAGCCTACACTTCTGTCACATGTCACAATGGCCATGACATACTCCTCTCTTCAGGCAGTCATCTTAGCACCTCACGTCATATCCAGAAGAAGGGGGGTACAGCACAGTAGGACACTTTGGGGAGCACCACATTCCCGTAACTTATTACAGTATGTTGTTATAGTGGTCTTGTTTTATTATGAGTGTTTGCTGTTACTGTCTCACTGAGCCCACTCTGCAACATCAACTTTCTTGCGGGTTCTGTGTGGACAGGAGAGAGTGCGGTGTATGTAGGCTTCATTAGTTTCTGTGGTTTCAGGGATCTGCTGGGGGGTCTCGGGTTGCAGCTCCTGCTGCTAACGGGGGAAACGCTGTATGTCAGTTCTCTATGAATCCTCTTGCTTTATACGTGACTTCGCACAGGGGTACCAAATAAATGCTTGCGCAGTAAAGGGACAGATAAATGATGGACATATGATTACTCTGAGTGTTTGTGTGCATTTTTTGTTTAATTAGTGTGAAACTCTCTGAATCATCTGCAGGAAGTGGAAAAGTTTAACCCCAACTTGATCAACTTTTTTTTTTATTTCAACATGTGTGGCCGTAGCGGTTTAGTTCGGTTGGGCCAAAACCTGTGCCAATGATTGGTTTCCTACAGAGTCCTGCCCTTATTTAGGGTTAAGCACAGCCAGCTCCCAAACCCCAAACCCTGGGCAGCAGTGCAGGGCAGGGCCCCCTCCTCGGTGATAGGGGGACAGAGTGAACGAGTGTGAGGGGTTGGCACAGACTCACCAGGAGAGTCAGCAGCTGGGGCTGGAGAGTAACGCAAAATGGGCCCCATGCAATGTGGGTCCCTCCTTTGGGATGTGTCTCTGGTTTGGTGTGTCTCCTTTCCTTCTTCTCCATGGCTAAGTTTGGCCCAACAAGGCCGTAGGTGGGTGTGGAGGAAGCAAAGCCTCCTGGGAGGTGACACACACACTCCTCTCCTTCCCTGGCTGGTCTTCTAGCTGAGGGGTCTCGGTGCATCACTGCGAGGCTTAGTTATATCCAGAGGCTGGGAGAACCTTCTTTTTTTTTTTTTTTTAAAGATTTATTTATTTATTTGTTTGACAGACAGAGATCACCAGTAGGCAGAGAGGCAGGCAGAGAGAGAGAGGAGGAAGCAGGCTCCCTGCTGAGCAGAGAGCCCGAGGTGGGGCCCAATCCCAGAACCCTGGGATCATGACCCGAGCCGAAGGCAGAGGCTTTAACCCACTGAGCCACCCAGGTGCCCCTGGGAGAACCTTCTTTTGGATTGTGATGATAGATCGATAGACAGGTGGATAGAGATGATATGAAGTGAACGTGTATGATATGTACCAATATGTGTATATGATTAAAGTGAATTGTAACAACTCCGCAGGTAGGTATTATCCCCATTTTCCAGATGTGGACACTGAGGTGGCATGTTTAGGTTGCATAGCTAGTGAGTGGCAAAGACAGGAATTTAACTCAGGTCGTCTGATCTCATAGACTTTGCTCCTTCCCATTAAAAGCTATCAGATTAATAAGTTTATTAAGTAAACAGTCTGTATTTAACTCCTATTGTATGCCAGTTCCAGTTGAGGTTCTAGGGATGATGTGGCAAACAAGACAGATAAAGTTCCTTACAAGACAGTGAAGGCTAGAGCGTAATTGGCAGCCTCTGAGACAGCCCTTAAGGACCTTCCCCTCTGGGTGATCATGTCCACCTGTGATCACTTGAGTGGGAACTAGACGCAGCGACTCACTTCTAATAGAACATGGCAGAGAGGAAGGAATGTCATTTCTGAGACTAGGTTACAAAAACGCTTTTTTAAGTCCTTTGAAGTACTTTATGCATATGGGATTCAGTGAAATGCACATGTTACTTATGTAACATTACTACATTAATTTACATTCCATTATGTTAACCAGCAATTAGCCCTAGAGACAAACCTGGGATTTTAAAAAATATTTGGTAAAAAGAAGAAATCCAACTGTTGATACCGCATGTGTTTAACTTCCAAGAGACCAACAGATTTTTATACCTTCTGCACGATTTTGTTTAATGTCCCTGTCCAGGTCATTCTGAGTCCTCAGTTCATATGATGGGTTCGTTGTGATATTCTCCAGTGACCCAGACTTCTGAGAGCTAGATGTATTAAAAGCCTGACCTTGGCTTTTATGGGTACTAAAAGGCAACATTAAGGCTTTCAGGGAGTATTTTTGCATTTTCTCAAGCTATAAAGAAATATGAGATGAGAAATTTCTTTAATTAGACCAGGCCTAACAAGAGTTTAAAAATTAAACATTTATGAATAATAAATACAGAAAAGAGGTATAACCTCACTAAAAAAATACAAAGGCGACGATGAAATAGAATTTTTCACCTTTCAAATTGGAAAATATGATCCTTCATCCATATAGGATACAGCAAAATGCAGTCTTCAAGCAGCTTACGTAGGAGAAATTACTGGAACAACCTTTCAAGGAGGTGGTTGCCCACAGGTGTCAAGATTCTTGACCATAGTCTACCTTTTTGACCCAGTAACACCACAGGGCGGTAGTCCCTCAATTGCAGCTGGTGGACACATCCTGGAAATTTAGTATTGGTGGGATTAATTAATTAATTAAATCGGATACAATGCTAACAGAGCCTAAAAAGTCACACTGTTAAAAAAAATGTACAAAGATGTTTATGGAAGCTTTTATGTTAACAAGGGAAATGGAGACAGCCTGAGTGCCTAAAATAGAGGTTTGATTAAACAAATTATAGAATATCCACTTGGTGGAATATTTTTCTGCCCTTAAAATGGGACTTGAGGGGCGCCTGGGTGGATCAGTTGGTGACGCCTCTGCCTTTGGCTCAGGTCATGATCTCAGGGTCCTGGGATTGAATCCTGAATCAGGCTCCCTGCTCAGCAGAGAGTCTGCTTCTCCCTCTCCCTCCGCCCCTCCCCCTGCTTATGCTTGCTCTCTCTGTCAAATAAATAAATAAAATCTTAAAAAAAAGAATTCATTTGTAAATGTCAGATCTGCTCCTCCTCTTCTTCCAAATCTCCTTATTCCAGTCAACGCTATGCTTTTTGCCCAGCAATCCCTTTCTCATCCATCTGATTCCTCTCTCCTTCCCTCCATTTGCTAGTAGGCTCCAAGTTTCCGATCTCCCTGGGAGCGTCTCCTACACTGGCCTCCCCCAATCTTTCTCAGTCTCTGTGTGTGCCAAATAAATAAATACAATCTTTAAAAAAAAAAAAAGATAAGACTTCAGAAGAAATTTTAGTCACAAAGCACAACAGGGACAAAGATTGAGAAACTGGGGTGGGTATACCGTCATTCTCAATCTGCCTGTTTAGAAGGCAAAGACCTAGCTATGCATAGGAAAAACTCATTGACAAGAAATTCTCCAAAATATAAACAGTGGTTGTCTCATAAGTGACTTGTTTCCTTCTTTATTGATTCTATATTAAAATTTTTTTTCTACAATGAACTTGATTTGCATTTATAGTTAGGAAAATAACAATACAAATATTTTAACAATAATTTTTCAAATCTGGGCACCTGGTTGGCTCAGTCAGTTAAGCATCTGCCTTTGGCTTGGGTCATGATCCCAGGGTCCTGGGATGGAGTCCCGCATTGGGCTCTTTGTTCAGTGGGGAGCCTGCTTCTCCCTCTGCCTCTGCTGTTTACCCCTGCTTGTGCGCTCGCACTCTCTCTGTCAAATAAAGAAAATCTTAAAAAAAAAAAATTCAAATCTAGGCCTACAAAATTTAGACCTCTAAACTATGACTATGTATCAAGCCAAAAGTTTCCAGTAAACAAGCCAAGCTAATGGCACTTTTGGTCTTCCTCAAATATTTAGAATCTTGCTAGTTTTTCTCCTTTTATTGCTTTTAAACCAGGTAAATCCATATGGGTAAGCCTACCATGTGGAAGAATGGTGCTGAGCATATGCTCTAGAACCAGGCTTTGCTGGTTTACACCCAGGCTCTGACACGTAATGGCTGAGTGACCTTTGGCAAATGATTTAAGTGCATGGAGTCTTAGTTTCTTCATCTGTAAAACGTGAACATTAATAGTATCTACCCCATAGGATGATTTCATGTATTAATATATGTAAAGCACTTAGAACCATGCCTGGCACGTGGTGAGCAATACTTGTATTCGCTATTGTTATCGTGTGATTTCTAACCAAGTAGAGTTCTATTCACCGTCAAAGGTTTGGAATCTAAACTCTCTCCCTTTTCTTCACAAAGCAAGAGGAGCATCCTGACAGTGAGGTTCAGTATTATTTGGATATCTATGTATGCACGATTTATAGAAGAAATGACACAGATGATGAATTGAAAGAACTTAGATGAACTGAACCTTAAATGCTGTGGCCTTTGGAAGCAAGCACTTGGAAATGTACTTTAAATTGGGCACTTGGAGTTCTCTTGCCTTTGAATTGTGGAAAATAATCTTAAGCTCTCCATCCCCAGAGGAGTTCTCTCAACCTTAATGGAGGAACAGAGAAACTTGGGAACTTCGGCCCTGGGAAATAGAAGGGTCTCTTGTTTTGAGCACTGAGCAGATGTTTGAGGTCTAGACCCTGTTGTTCCTCCTCCACGAGGAAGTCTCTCTTGGTCTGCTCAGCAAGACCAAGTCCTCCCTCTTACTAAAGTCCCTGAGCCCTTTTGCCAGAGCCCTACAGTAGTTGTTCCTGCTTCTATCTTGCATTATGATTATTACGTACGTGTGTCAACACAGATCTTAAATTTCATGTTGATTCTTCAGCTACACAGGGCATAGTAGAACCTCATTTTTGGGGAATCAATTAAGTAACAAATCACATGGATACTTAGAGCTGAGACAAGTTCTGAAAGATGTCGCTTTTAGAGCCAAAGATCTGGAAGTATGGAGAATGGAGAGAACCATAATCTGTAGTCAAAGAGACCTTGGGTTTTAATCCAGCTTTAACACTCATAAACTGTACAATCTTGGGAACTTTCTAACCTTTCTGATAATCATTGTCCTTATTTGTAACCATGAGGATAACAAGTCCCATGTCCTGGAACTGAAAATTGGATAAAGGCAGGTAATTAACTTGCAAGGGGTTGTGCCTCAATAACACTAGTGAGAAACGTTGCTCAAAGCCACACAGCTTGGTAGCTGCTAAAGCCACTGCACTGTGCCCTTTTGTTTCTCTTTCTTTGATCAACCTTGGGGTTTGCCCAAATACTGTGGCTGTCTATGAGGATCTCTCAGAAGAGGAGGGTGAGGAGAGGAGGTAAGATCTGTTGAGAGTCAGCTCTGTACCAGACAGATCCACCCAGAGATTTACCTACAGCCTTTCAAGCTACTCTTGACGGTAGAGCCCACGGAAATGGGTGGAAAAGTCAAATGAGCCGACTTTATATTCTTACGTTTCAGGCACTCTTGAGTGTTTTCTTGAAATCATGCTTATTTGAGTCCCCTTAGTTCAAACCCCAAGATATCTGGAGCTAGCAGATCACTGGATAAAAGCTCTGGGAAGTGAGAGGAACGTTCACCATGTGGGAGGATTGGGACTTGCAGTGATTTGAAACACCCTCTATTATGAAGTTTGTGGAGCTAAAAGGCTATACCCAGTTACTCACAGTCCTGGGATGTTTCCAGCAGCATGATTACTTAGAGTGCGAGATAATGTACCACGGTCAACCACCTGGCAAGCACTCTCCACTGGCCCATCAATGGCTTTTAAAAATTATAGACAACTCCTGGTGCGCCTGGGTAGCTCAGTCCGTTAAGTATCTGACTTTGGCTCAGGTCATGATCTCAGGGTCCTGGGATCGAGCCCCATGTCATCGGGCTTCCTGCTCAGTGGAGGGGGGAAATGTCTTCTTCTTCCCCCGACCCTCCCTCCTCTCGTGCTCTCTCTCTCAAATAAATAAATAAAATCTTAAAAAAAAAAAGAATTATAGACAATCCCTCCTCTAAAGACAAGAATTTTCAAGCAAGAATAAAAACAGCCCATCCTAGATGTAATCTAACTCTTTTTATCTATATTTTACAAAAAAGTGCAACCCAACAAGTGGATTTTCCTTTTTGGAGGAAAGAAACATTAGTGGGGACCTACCATGTATCAACACTCTTGTTGGGTGCTCTGCCAGGTTACCCTAGTTTTCCTTTACAGTCAAACCAAATAACACCATTCCTACTGTACAACTCAAAAACGGTTTGCTAATAGGCAGTATGTCCCATGCAACACAGTTCTTAATAGGAAGGAATCAAACTTTTTTTTAAATCTAAGGGTTAATTTTTTGGGGGGCACACTATGTATCTCATATTGGATTATCTTCAGAGTGATTTAAAAAAGTAAACAATTATTTATTTTGTTCAACAGACATTGGTTGAACAAGGAGTGTGTTCTAGACATAGAGTAGTCAGCAAGAGATACACATTTGAAAGACAGTCTGTTTTCTCAAGAGGTTCACTTTACAGTGTTTTATTTTTGAGGATGGTGTGAATCTGTCTCTAAGATCAATTGATTCTCTTTCGATCTGGTTAACAAAGGGATGATATTGACTAAATCACACCAAATATCAGTAGTGACATCTATGTTGAAGTAAGAATTTTTAGAATGTAATTTACATGTTAATCATTGACTCAGTGTGGGGAGAATGGAAACACTGTAAGTAGTTTGCACTGTTAGGCATGTGGGGTGTGGCAATCTTGCCGAGAGGTTAAGCTGTCCCTCCGTGTGACATCGTGAACCCCAAGTTAATGATAGCTGCTCTCCTAATAACATGACCTTTGGAGAAGGGAACTGCTGCAAACCTACTTTTCTAAATGTAGCCATGGAACTTGTTGAAATTCATGGAGAACATGTTGGTAATGTGATCAGAAGAGGTGTGTGAAGTTTTAGCCATGAATTCTGTTTGCAGGCATACTGTACCTGGTTAGAGACCAACAGATGCAATCTCTGGGTGACATGGCTTACTCTGTTGGCATTGAGACTCCTGCACCAAAGTTTGTGGTGGTGTAACACAGTGGTTGTAGATAGCATGTCTTCAGAGACAGGTAGAGTGGGGTTCAAATTCCAGCTTTCTCATTAACTTACACTCTTGTGCTCATGTAGGTTACTTAGCCTTCATGAGTCATGGTTTCTGCAAACATAATAATTGTCCCTACTGTCTAGCGTTGTTGTGAGGATGAAATGAAATGTTTTCTGTTAAATAGTGGAGTTTCCAACAAATGGTAATTAATAAATGGTATTTATTATTTTATATTATTAAAATATTTAAATATTTTAAAATATTTAAATTATTCTTATTTTAATTTTATATTATATTTTATTATATATTCCATATATAATACAATATATTATGTATAATATAATATAACTGTATATAAATATATAATATATATTGGTTATATTAATATATTCAATTATAATTATTAAATATTTAAATAGGTATTTAAAATAAATATTAGCTAATGAGGAAGGTGGTTTGTGAAAATGAAGAGGTGCAATACTTTCTTGCCTTGTGTTAACAAGACAACATATGTATATATCCCATGTCCTTCCTTTTAAACAAATCTGAAAATGATTCATATAGAATGTGAGCTCCATATTTCTCTAATCACCTCTATATCCCCTGGACCTAGAACAGTATCTGGCCCACAGTGGGCAGTCAATAAATATGTGTTGAATGAATGAATTCACTCAACCAGTCACTCACCCTTTAGTGCCTACTGTTAAGTCCTGTATAAGTGTTGTTGTTTTTTAAAGATTTTATTTATTTATTTGACAGAGAGAGAGATCACAAGTAGGCAGAGAGACAGGCAGAGAGGGAGGGAGAAGAGATTCCCCACTGAGCAAGGAGCCCGATGCGGGATTCGATCCCAGGACCTTGAGATCATGACCTGAGCCAAAGGTGGAGGCTTAACCCACTGAGCCACTCAGGGTCCCCAAGTCCTGTAAGTGTTGTGAGAGACACAAAGATGGATAGTACAGGTTTCTCTCCTGAGTATATTGTACTGAATTAAGGTAGAGAAACGCATCCACAGAAAATGGTCCTGCAGGTACTTGTCTGAATAAGGTGAGGACTGTAAGCTGAGAACTCAGAGGAGGAAGAAGGATATGGGAGGATAATAAGGAATGCCACCAAGAGGAGTGATATTTGAATTGAACTTCAATCGATAGGGGGAATTTTGATAAGGAGAGATAATGGGCAACGGTGGGACAGTAGGGAATGGAGATGGTATTCCTGGGAGGGAAACATCACAAGCAAAGATCTGGAGGCAGGAAAGAACCAGGTATGTTTGGGGACAGGGAAGCACAATTTTACCGACAAATAGACTTGAAGGGAACTTAAGGACAGGCGTTATGTTTCTGGAACACTTTGCACAGAACCCAGAAGCCCATCCAAGGTTCAGTAAACAAGCTGTGAGTCACGTCAATGGAGGGTGGAAAATGAGCATCCAGAAGGCCCAGTGAGAAGATTTTTAGCCACAGGAAGGAGAGGACTCAGCTGTGGAATTAGCTACAGACACGGATGCAGCATGGGATTGATTAGAGTGTTGTTTCCAAACCTACCCACCAGCAGTGTCTGGGAGGATTTCACCAGATTCTAGGAAATTAGAAATTTGGAACCCTGGGTTTATTGGCTTGGGACTAGCCTGTCCCTGCACTTTGACTCTAAATAAAGGATGTTAGTGTTTCCATGACATGAATCCTTTTATCTGGAAGAGTGCACGGTCCCGAGGAGCAACTGCATAACCCAGATTGGGATCTAGCAGGTGGCATTCAGCCCCTCGGTTTGGCTGTGAGAACTGGTGGAAATCCTGTCTCAGTTCTGCTCCACCACAGAACACACAGAGCTGAGCTGTAGTGCACATACTTTGGATCTTTTTCAAGTGTCTGAGATTTCTTTTTTCCTTTTTTCTTTTTTTTTTTTAAGATTTATTATTTATTTGAGAGAAAGAGAGAGTGAGCACACGGGGGAGGGGCAGAAGGGAAAGGAAGAGAGAGAATCCTCAAGCAGACTCCCAGCCGACTGCAGAGCCTGATGCAGGGCTCGATCCCTGGACCCTGACATCATGATCTGAACCAAAACCAAGAGCCGGACACTTAACTGACTGAGCCACCCACGTACCCTAAGCATTCAAGATTTCTATAGGACATCATCCTCCATATCCTTCCCTCCTGCTTGGATTAGTGGAGGGCAGTGATAACAGTTAATCTTTATTAAGCACACACAATGTGCCATCTTTTCTAAAGATTTTATTTTTTTAAGTAATCTCTGCACCCAATGTGGGGCTCAAACTTACAATTCCGAGATCAACAGTCACATGCTCTATGGACTGAGCCAGCTGGGCGCCCTGCATTATCTCACTTAACTGAATCTTCAAAGCAACCCAATGAGATGAATTCTATCATCCCCACCACTTTATGATTGAGAAAATAAGGTTCTGTGAGGTTTAGATTAGCGAAATAGTAAAACACAGAGCTTGGGATCAAAGCCAGGTCCGTTTGCTAAGTTAATTGCATTGTGATACAATCACAGAATTTTTTTTAAACATTAAAGGAAATTTGGTTTGAAAGAATTGAAGGAAAGTGTAAAAATTCCTAGAATTTAGGGATAGTCTCAGGATGCATAAGGGGCCGAGATCAAGAGTTGGCCAGTGGAGGGGCGCGTGGGTGGCACAGTCGGTTAAGTGTCTGGCTCTTGGTTTTCTCTCAGGTCATGATCTCAGGATCCAGGGATCAGGTCCCACATCAAGCCCTGTGGCAGGCTCTGTGCTCAGCTCATGAGTCAGCTTGGGATTCTCTCTTTCCCTCTTCCTCTGCCCCTCCCGCTTGGGCTCTCTCTCTCTCTTTTCCTTTCTCTAAAATAAATAAATAAATAAACCTTTAAAAAAAAAAGGTTAGCAAGTGGAGTGAAGGTAATTGCAAAAGTACCAGCTCCTGCTTTTTCTCCTATGGTGACAACAGCTTCCTCCCCCAACCCTCTCAGATGCAAGTGGTCACTCCAGACTAGCTTCAAGGCCTCCCTGGTAAGGGCAGATATTTTAAATAAAATCCCCACAGTGCATCCTGTCCCTTGTCCGTGGCCACAGAAGCAAGGTTGTGAGGTCTTCCTGAGTCCAAGCAGGGCTAGAATCCTGGGCATCCCACTGAGCAGGACACTTGTTTTCATTCCAATTAATCATTAAACCTGGGGATTTGCAGTTACCAGACCCAAGCCCCATGCAGGACCCAGGAGCTCACCTTTCCCTTGCCACATCCAGCCTGGTAAGCTTCCTGGTGGCAGTCCTGCATCCCAGCTCCTCTCTGTGGGGGCCCCTGGAGCTGAGGAAGAGAAACAAGCCACTCCCATGGATTCCGAGGCTCCCAGGCAACAGGAAATCCAGAAGGAAACTGGGAAGGCAAAATGGAGTTAGTTCCAAGATTTCCCCTCTGGAATGAGGTCTGCATTGTGGTGTGGAGGCAAAAGCCTCCACTCTGACAAAGGGAAATGTATCCGTCCTGTTTTGGGTTGTGATGCTGGACGTTGAAGCTGGCCTCTAAAACTCTTCCCTAGGGCTCCGTGGTCTCTGCTTCGCAAACGCCAGGCTCTTGGTGACGTCAATTCCCACCCCAGAGAGTCTGTCTCCATTTGGAGTGGGTACGAGCAGAAGCGCCCCCAGACAGCTAAAGGGAACTGTGAGGGTGGAACGGAAGTGGCTCAAAATGCAGACCTTGCTCAGCCACACTTGCATGTGGGGCAAAAGCAAAAACAAAGCCAAGCGAAAACCAGATCTTGGACTCATCTGCCAGCAGAGATGCCTCACTAGGATCAACAATTGGATAAGGGCTCAGACTCCGAGGTGCATCCAGGAATGGCAATCTGTTCCACATCCCCCTGTCTAAAATGGCTTCCCTTTGCTCTTAGAAGAGAGATGAATATCTTTGATGTGCCTACAAGGCCCACAATCTGGGCCTGTCCTCTCCTTCACTGGGCTGTAGCCACATTGGCTTTATCTCCATTCAGGGAACATGCCAGCACCGAGCTCCACGTTATACTCAGCCTTAAGCTAGCACACGCTGCTCTCTCTCCCTGCATGTTTGTTGTCCACCCCCATCCTGACCCCACCCCGCCCAAAAACAACACCACACAAAGCAAAGCAAAATCAAAAACATCTCCTCTCCTCGCCAGAAGAGAACACTAGCTCCCTGAGTGCAGGGACCATGTCGTTCTTCTCCCCCACTCCATCCCATGCCTAGCATAGTGCCTGGCACGTAGTCAGTGCTCAATAAATATTTGATTGAATGAATGGAGCCAGATTGTCTCTGACAGTCACAGTTGCATCGCAAAGTATTGTTCTGTTGGACAAACAGTAGAAAACACAGAGGCTGCTTATATAGCACACTCCCACAGTATCTTGCAAACTAGACGCCAATCAATCAACAATTTGCACCTACAGGGTGCCAAGTGCCATGTTTAGTGCTGTCAACTTGACAGTTGAACAATTCTCTGCGTGCAAAAGCCTCTGAGAGCAGCCTTAATGGGGGTTCTGGTGGGGAGACTCTAAGGAACGGGCCCTGTATCTTTTCTGCCCACAAGACAGGAATTGAAATGGTCAGTGTGACATTTTTAACTCAGCCAGTGAACTAGCTCAGCTAAATGGAGAATTTCTGAGCCAGCATTCATTCAGTAACAATTTGTTGAGAGTTTACTAGATTGTCTTGTGGAAAAGGAGTGAACGAGGCAAGTCCGGTGGCTCTGAGAGTCTGATGGGTGAAACCACCAAAGCTTGTGCGGCAGGCCCCAGGACTGCCAGGCAGCCTTTCCCTCCTCTTGGCAGAGCAGCCCCTTTCCTTCTCCTCGGCGACTTTCCAGATCTTCTCCCTTTCCTCAAACTCTCTGCCACTGCAGGGTATAACCCTCCGCTCTCTGACTCCATTCTCCCAGTCTTCAACAGATGACTCAGCTGCTACTTGAAGAAAGGTGAGGCCTTGAGGCCTCAAAGGTCTCAGCATCCACTGTATGACTATGGATTTATCTTCGTTTCTTCCCAAGGTTATTTTCTTCTAATTTTGGAAGATTTAGAGATTTAGATGTTGACGTTTTTGAGATTGAAAGCTATTTCTTTCATTCTGGTGTCTTTTCAAATGTTGGGCCCTGATCAGTTAGTAAGGCATGATGGCAACTTGGGGGGTTGTGAACAGCAATTGTTAATGAAGGAAACTAGAGAAGAAAAGACAATTTCAGGGTAGGTGACATGTGGTAAAGACAAATATTGTCTCCTAAACTATGTTTTTACGTCTCTGGTTGTATGTATGTCTTTGTGTCTGCACTGGGTCTTGGGTGAGAAGCATTTCTTATGGTGCGCCATGCTGATTAAGAAGATCATCCTAAGGGCACCTGGGTGGCTCAGTTGTTAAGCATCTGCCTTCGGCTCAGGTCATGATCCCAGAGTTCTGGGATCAAGCCCTGCATCGGGCTCAGTGGGAAGCCTGCTTCTGCCTCTACCACTCTCCCTGCTTCTGTTCCCTCTCTCACTGTGTCTCTCTCTCTGTCAAATAAATAAATAAAATCTTAAAAAAAAAAAAAAAGAAGATCATCCTAGTCAAGGCCATGCTCCCTTTCACATTTCCACAAGGGTTCCCATTCCTTCCACCATCTGCTATCTTCTCTACATTGTCAACCTCTAACTTTCTAGTGATTCTTAACCTTTATCTTTAACACCCTCTTATTTCTCCAGCTTAAAACTATATCATTCTTTCACCTAACATTCCTTTTATCTCGCTCCTCTTCTTAGTCAAGAAACACAGTCTAAACTCACTCCTATTCCTTTTCTTTCAAACCTCACACCACTGAAACTGTTTTTTAAGAGACTGTAAATGCTCTTTATATTGCTAATGGAATGAATATTATTTTAGGCTGATACTAAATGATACTTTCAACATGGTAGATTCCTTTTCGCATCGTTCTTCTGCCATTCTGATCATTTCTCTGCTGCCCCTTTGAGAATTCTTCCCCCTTTTCCTGCCCCTTCAGCTTGGGTTTTCCTCAGGTTGCCAATTCACCTTCCGATCTTTTCCCTTCATGTGTCTTTCGGGCTTCCTGTCTTCCCTATCCATTGATGATCCCCAAATCCGAATGCCTAGCCTATAACTCTCCTCTGAAATTTGTTTTTGTTTTTTATATCAAGCTGTCTTCTAGGATCACTCTATTCTCCCCCAGCACATCCCAAGTTGAGCTTGTCATTGCCTTTAAATCTGTCAGCTCCTACTTTTTTTTGATCAGGCTGTTCCCCATATCTGAAATGTTCTTCCCTGCCTTAAGCACCTGGCTAATTCTCATGTGTCTTGGAAAGTCAGCTCAGGTGACATCTTTCTGAGGAAGCTGAGGTGTGGTGAAGGTTCTGCATCAGCTGTAGATCCCTGAACATTTACTACATTGTGTCAATATGGTGTTTGTGTATGTCTTTCTCATGAGACTCTCAATACTTTTAAGGGCAGAGAAATTTAAATAATTTTCACATTTCTGGTACACACAAGAGTCTGGCACCTTGTAAGTGCCCAGTAACTATTTCTTAAGATTGTCATAATGGAGAACCAGAGACTATCATGTGAATTCATACTATAAACAGAAACTCAGGTAATTTTCAGCGAAGCAAATACAGGGTCTGATGTGCCTTATCCATTACTTTCCCGTGTTGGCTAGATAATTGTTTTGCTTTTTAAATTGCTTTGTGCTGTATCGACCTGAAGATACACACAAGCAGGAAATTTGATATATAAAAAACCAGGACATAATTAGCTGTTAACTAAAACTTAGACATTACACATCTTATCTAACTAAGTTCTCGAATATCCCAAAGAGAAGGTCTTTAAAATCATATCACCCCATTATTGGACTGAAACACATTCCTAAACTGTTCCCGATACTAGTTGATGCCGTTTTACATGGCAGCCTTGGAACAGAACCGTAGCATGTCTAACCGAACCCTATGACTCAGGAGCTTTTGTGTACGTGGGTTAGCCTGAAAAGTCACTCAGAGATTCAATTTGGTCAGCTCCTCATCTTCCTTTAACACCTTTGATCTCTGGTGTTCAGCTGTCATTCATTGTTAAAACCTAGGGAATTGAGAAAATGGTGTTGGAGTGAGTTTGGGAAACAGCTTCAAATATCTTTCTTCTCTCAGCCTCTTAGAAGTGGGGTTTGTTGGGGGGTGGGGGGAATGCAGATAAGATTAGTCTATGTGATTATTACTATAAACTGCTTAACAAATACTTGAATTCATGAGTGCATGGTCTACTGATTTCATTAGTTCTAATAACGTGCACAATGAATAGTGATTTAATTTCTCCCACATGAGTTGATATGTGGGATCAGAGGGCCTGTGATATATTGGGAATGCCGTTGTGTCATGATTCAAATTTATGGTGATTTAAATCTTTCATGTTTCCTCTGTGGCCTCATCAGGATTATACATGGGCTCAGAAATAAGAGAAGGAAAACCCCTCTGCCGTCCACTCTTTAAAAATATTAATTATTTTGCATATTAGACACATGCTGTATAGTTTACAAAGAGTTTGATACACATTATTTAATTTAATTCTCAAAGCAACCCTCAGGGTTACTCTTGGTTTATAAATGACTAAATTAAAACTCAGAGGGGTTAGATGACTTGTCCAAAGTCACACAATTGGTGTCAGAGCCCCAGTCCTGTTTGAAAGCAAGAGTTTTCAGCAAAGGACTTTGAAAATTCCCTTTTAAATTTAGTCCAATCAAGTCCTGGTTTTAGGGAAAAGTATTTTGAGCACTTAAATCTACCAATAGCTGCTATGCACAAATAGTTAACTCTTTTTTTCTGATTTCTGGTTAGTATAAAATATTTATTGAGATAGATTTCTTCCAATGCTTCAGTGATTTCTTGATTTTCTTTTTAGATAGTAATGATACAGAAATGTCCTTGGTTTTAACTTTTGGGGAGGTTGAAGTGAATTTGGTTGTGTTTGCTTTGTCCCAACGCAGTGATAAAAAATTTCTAATCATCTGTTTCTAAGTCCCTCATAGAGTCAGAAACTGTTAGAACTAGAAGGTTCCAGAGACCATACAGTTCCAGCTATGGCAAGCCATGCCATCCATCTCTTCTTACTCTAGTACATTTCTATGGCACTGTGTTCACGAGGATTGTGAGACTGCTGAGCTCTGTGGGAAAGAGAGCTAGAATTGATCACAATGCCAGCTATGGGCTCATGGTTGTGCTGTACTCACCTTCAATTTTTCTCTTTGTCACTTATCTCTACTTTGTCAGAAAGTCCTACCAGTCAAAACTCTGGATGGTATCCCAAATCTGGTTACTTTTCACCATTTCTACTGTTAGTATCAATAGTGGTTAGGACATGCTACGTTATGCTGCAGTGACAAATAACCCCCAAATCTCTGTGGTTTGAAAAGCAAATGTCTCCTTCTCACTTGGGCACACGTCCATTGCATATCAGTGGGAGATCTGCTCCACTTCTTCCTCACTCCAGAGTGAATGGATCCACCATCTAAAATGTTACCAGCTACAGTTACAGAGGCTAAGAGAGCACAGAAATGTCTCAGCCAGGAATCAACTGTCCCTCACTTGGATTCCTAAAAAAGCACACTGACTAGTTTCTCTGCTTCCATTCTTGCCGCCTGAAGTACACTCCCCAGAGGGTAATTGCAAGGTTTATTTAAAATATAAATGAGAGGGATGCCTGGGTGGCTCAGTTGGTTGAGCGGCTGCCTTCGGCTCAGGTCATGATCCCAGCGTCCTGGGATCGGGTCCCACATCGGGCTCCTTGCTCTGCAGGGAGCCTGCTTCTCCCTTTGCCTGCCACTCTGTCTGCCTGTGCTCGCTCTCTCTCTCTCCCTCTCTCTGACAAATAAATAAATTTAAAAAAATAAAAGTAAAAAAAAATATATAAATGAGAACATTCTTTCCAAGTAGTCAATTGGTAAGAAGAAGGATTCTCTTTTAGAAAAGGAATTTCAGTTGCGTCCACAGTGCCTTCTGTGTTGCCATGTACTTCTTGTAACAACTTCTCTCTTAAGCCTTTCTTTTTGAGTAAGGAATGAGTGAGGCCATTTTCACACAGAGCCAGATGGAGATGTTAAGAGAGAGTCCTTACATAGGGTGGACTTCCACACCGCTCTGGCAGAGTCCAAGAGGGTCTTGTTGGGGGGTGGAACGAAGTGAGGAATCTGCCAGCCACTACGTGGAGTTCTCCACAAGGGTAGGGACCATGACCTGACCTTCATGACCCGGATCATGTTCCCTGGTGCTAGCTCAACTGGTTCAGCTTTCTATGAGAGTGAAAGGGTAGTAGTGAGTGGCTTGTTTTCCTTCCATACAGGACCAGGACAAAATAAGTGCTTTGGAAAGACATATTGCTTTCTCCTTTCTTATCTTGTCTCCTCTCCTACTTCCAGTATCTCTAAATCAGCTTACTCTTCTTATGCTCTTTGATGGAAAGCAAACCTTCAAAATCTTTGTCAGTATCTTACTTGAGGCAGTATCTTAATCACTATACTTTCCACATTATTCTGACTACAGTGAGCACCACAGGGACATAGCTACCTATAATTGTAAACAGCTTAGAGAAGAAATACACTATAAATAAATAAGCCCCCAAATCTGATCTTTCCTTTATGTTTTCTGTTTTTCAGTGCTATTAATAGCCATTCTCTGATCTTAGACTCTGGACTCTGTCTACTCTGACCCACAGCTCTTCCTCTACCTTTTCTACATTGGCTGATTGGTTTGGACCTGACTTCTGACTTCTCCAGATTTATGTTGTCTGTGCAACCTTTTTCGTCTTGAGTAATCCTCCAGAGTCATTACCCAGATCTTTGCTCTTGTATAATTTCCTTTCACTTTGTCCATTATATTTTCCTTCTAAACATATCAAGATGCTTTCACTAACAATACCAATATATTTCTTGTGAGCAGACATCAGCATGACGTACGTTTCTGGGGGAAAAAGTTATGCTTTACCACATTGCCATAGCCTAAAAAGAAATGCTCTGAGAAATATAATCCACTTTGGGCACCTGGGTAGCTCAGTCATTAAGTGTCTGCCTTTGGCTCAGGTCATGATACTGGGGTCCTGGGATCAAGCACCACATTGGGCTCCCTGCTCGGCGGGAAGCCTGTTTTCCCTCTCCCACTTCCCCTGCTTAATGTTCCTGCTCTCACTCTCTCTCTCTTTCTGTCAAATAAATAAATAAAATCTTTTTTTAAAAAGAAATATAATCCACTTAATTTGGAAAAAGTATTACAGAGGTTGTGACATCTTTCTCCGACATACTTAAACTAATTTCATACATGTGAATTCATATAAAGGTAGAGCTGAAAGAGGCCCTAGGGATTGTCTGGCTCAGTCGTCTCAATGCAACTGAAGAAACTGAAACCAAGAAAGAAGAAGTAAAATGCCAAATATCACAAAATTAATTTGTGTTGGGCTGGAAGCAACGTCCTCCAAGTCAGGGGTATGGAGCCTTCCACTCTACAACACTATCTTTGAGTTTCACATTATAATCATCATTTGAGATGTTGGTAGCCAAGTGCCCTTCATTAAAACAAAAATATGTGTTTGAGAATCTTTGTTTTGGGACATTTCGCTTTAGAGAATGGAATTGTTCAAAACAAGGAAAACCATCCATACCTACTAATAGGACATGGTTGCAAATTTTGTTTTTCGTATACCGGGATCACATGGCAACTTTCCTTTTTTATACTAGAGATCTATTTGAAATATCCTTTTTGCATTTTCTTCTTTGATATGAAGTCTGTTGTTGCCAAGTGCAAATCAAGTCAAGATAGGGTCTGAAAATGTAGAGCATTGTTTTGGGAGAAACAAAGAACACCAGTGATAGAAAGAATACAGAAATCCATAATTTAACTTAGTTCCTTTTCCTAATTCTATTTTTTAATTCCAGAAATATCTATGAACCACAATTTCAATATAATTTCCCATTCTCTGGGTATTAAGTTTATATTTTATCATTCTAACCCACATTTGGCCTGCAATATATCTGCTTACTATTTATTCTTTCTTAGATGAGCAAAAAATTTTAAAAGTATTTAGAAGTTCAAAATCTCTTTTATAAAAATACAATACACCTCCAAGGAGACAGGCTCCAGAAGAAAAGTAGTCCAAGTATCTCAAATAGAAAATAAATGTCCAACTGGGTCCACTTCTCCTAATTGTAACTACCTTAAAGACTTTAATTCTATATATTATCTGCCCCAAATTCCATTTTTAAGATTTATTTATTTATTTGAGAGAGAGCGAGAGAAAGAGAGAGAGTTGGAGGAGGAACAGAGGGAGAGAATCTTTGAGCAGACTCTGCCAAGTGTGGAGCCCCACTCGGGCCTCGATATCACGACCCATGAGATCATGACCAGAGCTGAAACCAAGAGTCTGAGACTTAACTGGCTGAGCCACCCAGGTGCCCCAAACCCAAATTCCCTTTTAATCTGGTCTATGAAGTTGCAAACAAAGATGATCACTCTTCACATACACATATTTCTGCCCCATTCTTGACCAGTCGAATCAGACAAGAGTCAAAACCAGGTTCCTCTCAGGGATTCATCTCTCCCAGTAATGATGAAGCTGTGGAGCCATGCAAGACAACAATTTGAAAGTCTGAGGCATGGGTAAGGAATTTGAAATGCTTCGTTCTGATAAAGATGTATTATGTGACCTCCTTAGACGGATGCCTGCTTTCCCAAGGTGTTGGGAATTTACTGAAAAGTCTGCTGCAATCATATACGGAAGGACTTCTTAGTGTGTCAACTCCTGAGTCTGACTCTTAACAGAATGTGAAGGGAGAACCAGTTTGGGAAAGGAAAGACAACCTGATTACCTTGAATTCTAAAGACTGAGCAGTTGTGATGAATGCCTATTCTGGCTAATTGTGGATCAGCCACAAAATCTCCCTTATTTTCTTTTTGTCATTAAAAATGTTCCTGAAACATAAAGATGAATTCCTGCACTATAGTAGTGTAATATGAGGCACGGGGATTCTGGAGTTGGGTAGATCAGGGTTCAAATCCCACTTTAACCACATAGAATGTATGTAAGCAAATTATATAGCCTCTATCAGCTTGGGCTATTCACAGATGGTAGTAACCATCATGAAAATTGGTTTTCAGGTAAGAGTGAATTAAATTTAATTTCAAGATGGTATAACATCTCAAAAACGATGAATGGCATATAGCAGAGAGTAGATAATCCCTACCTCAGGCTCTTCATTAGTTCTTGAGATGCAGAGCCTGAGATAGGAATTTTTGTGGCAGTGATTTATTGAGGTAAAGGCTGTGAGGCATGAGTAAGAGAGGCAGGATGAGGAAGAGCAGATAAAATACATACTCAGTGGAAGGCTAGCTCTCCCTTGATCCCATGAGGAAGTCTAGATGGTGAATGACACCACAGAACTTTCCCCGTGCTGAGGCAAGGGGAGATACTTTTTGGATCCCTTTATCAGTCAGTCATTGGCTACAGGCCACCTTTGGAGTTAGTGTGCCACCTTCTAGGGCTTTCTGGAGAGATGTTCCCTCCACTAAGGGCAATTCTCGGAGAAGGAGGCAGCTGCTAGCTGTTCACAGCCGTGTACAACAGCTTGGAGGGAGGAGGGGGCTACTGTTTGGTGAAAGCGATCTGGGCGGGCATAGAAGTGTCTTCTACACTAAAGACAATGGGTTGCTTATTGAGGGCAGAGGCTATATTTATCTGTTTTTATATATCTTATTCATTTGTCATTCAATCATCAAGAATTAATCGAGTGTCACTTCTATACCCAACACAGGCACATGGGAGACACTAGTGAGTGAAAGAAAGATCATTCCCTAATGGAGCCCCAACTGCAGTGGGAGAGAGATAATAAGCAAATCAATATAAAAAATAATTACCTACCATGCCATAGGGTGACAAGTATGCCGAATGGATAAGAAGATTGTCTTTTTTGTTTGTTTGTTTGTTTTGCTTTTGGTCAAGTAAAATTTAGGTCTTTGATTCTGGTATTTCTTAAGTGGATTGTCTTTTAGTCACTGAAAATATATGGTATCTCAGGGCTTGATTCCTCACCTCAAGTCTCTCTGTGGAGTATTGCAGTTGTGTGTAGTATAGAATCATCTAGGGACAGATTTCTTCGTAGTGAAAGACAATTTAGAGATAATATTCAAGATCTGATTGAATTTGTACTGACTTCTGATATACTATAACTTGTATTTTGACTATATGTGTGCTATAATCTAACTCGTCTATTTGTCTCCCCCCCCCCCCCTCCAAAATTGGAACATTGACACTTTTCAGTTGACTATGCTTTCTGGTAACTTGAGTTCATTCCTTTACTTGCTAATTCTATTCTATTATTCACTAATCCACACTTCAACCCACTCCAGCATTTGAGCATCTACTATGTGCTAAACCCTGATGAAGTGAGGGAAGGATGAGGTGAGAGTCTCTGCCCGAGAAGCTTACATCCTACTAGGAAAGATAAGCTGGGTGCGCTAACAGCTCTACCCTAAGGAAGAAAGCCCTGGGGCCAGGAAACTTACATGCAGGCCCACTGAAGAAGTTAGAGATCACTTGTAACAAGGAGGGCTTCAAGAAGCCCCACAGAGGAAATTTTGAGCTGGGGCTCCAAGGCTGGCTGGGATGTGGACCCCTGGACATGTGGGTGTTGAGAATTCTGAGTGGAGAGAATCAATCAAGAGGTAGAGGCAGCAAAAGACCAAATGCATTTGTGGCTACAGATGAATATCTCTGGTTGGGTCTGATTCCTGAGGCAAACTAGAGAATTAAAAAGGTACGTTTATGGCTCATTAAAGAAGGACCTGAAGGTATTCTTGTCAAGGATTTTGTGGTAGGAAGAAATGGAAACCCACTCCAGCTAAAATACATGGAAGGATTTATTAGCCTAAGAGGGAAACTGTGCAGGATTCAAGAAGGAAAGTTTCGCCAGGTTCCACTGAAACTTGTAGGAAATAAGGATGTTTCAGGGGCTCTTATTCCATGTCCCAGGGGCTGTGAGGTCCTGGCTCTACTTATCTCATCTGCTTCACCTTCTCTTTCCCTGCCTGGTTTCCTCTGTTTGCTTACTGTTCTCATGGCCCGGCCTCGCATAGCCTCTTGTCTCTCAAAATCGGTGATGAGCAAAGACAGTCGTCCCTGGGTCTCGCAGTACAGAGTCTGGAGGGTTACACTGTTGATGGCTGTCTTTAGGCTCTTTGTCCACCCTAGTCAGGCCACCTGGGGCTGGAAGGGAGTCAACCTAACGATCCTGCCTATTCAGCAAACTGTGCTGGAGTCCTTGGAAGGGAATCCGGGGAGTCCATGCTGGGGACTTGGGGTGTAGATGGCCTGGTTGAGCAGCTAGCTCCATTTTGCAGGAGGCAGTGGGAGAGCCTCTGAAACTTTCTGAGTGGGAAGTTCAAGTTCGTTCGTTCATTCATTCATTCATTCATTCATGTGCTATAGTTGCTCTGTTGCTCAGTTTCACGAACTGCTAACAATGCTGTTACCCTCTCCAGTGGTGTCAGCTGTGCAAACTCCAGCATTTGAAAACAATCAGTGTTTTGTCTCAATCTCATTGCACGCCCCTCATCTGGTTCTACAGTCCTGCATCAAACTCACTACGTTCTCCCAGGAGCGTTTGTCTTGGAGTCTCTCTCTCTGTGATCCTGCGGGTTCCTTTGAAGGTTAATATTCCTAGAGCCGCCATTTCCCCTGATGTACAGCACAAGTTCAGTAAATGCTAGTTTCTCATTTTCCGAAGCATGTATCTTTCCGAATTTCCTGATACTGTGTGTTGGATGCATGAATCTGTATATATATTAGAAATGAGGTACTGGCACACAGTGATAAATTGGAAGGTCATCAAGCATCGAAGCTCTTTTTGGTCTCTTTTCCTAAGAAGAAAACAAGAGAACATGGAGCAGGCTCTGGGAAGATGTAGGACCTTGGAAGCAGCTGATTTGGACCTGAATTCCAATTTGCCACTTACCGGTTGTGTGACCTGGAGTAAGCTCCTTACTTAAAGAAATTTTACCTCTGTTCTCTCATCAGTAAAGGGGGAGTAACATGTGTTATTATTTACATACATGCAAGTTTGTGTGAGCATGAGGTGAGATGCTGGGTATGAACGCCACGGGTCGTGTCTGATGCATCCAGGTTCCCATCACCATAGCTATTATCATTGCCATTGTGGTTCTCCGGACTGGTCGCCGTGGAAAAACAATGACACAGTTATCTTATAAAACAGAATTCTCGGCGCCTGGGTGGCTCAGTTAGTTAAGCATCCATCTCTTGATGTCAGCTCAGGTGATGACCTCAGGGTCCTGAGATCAAGCCCCATGTGGGTTCTGCGCTTAGCACAGAGTCTGCTTGAGATTCTCTCTCTCCCTCTCCTTCTGCCCCTCCCTCTCAACACTCCCCTCCCTGCTTGCGCGCACCTGTGCTCGCTCTAATCTGGCTTGGATCCGGGTTCACATCTGGAGCAAGTTAGGCCTCAGTTTTCTCATCTGTAAAACGGATATAATAATAACTTCTGTGTCTGTAAGGTTTGAAGGTAAATGAAAAAACTGATGTGAAGTACTTAGCATTGCACCCAATGTGTACAAAGTTCTCAATAAATGATAGCTATTATTATAACTATTGTTATCATTAGTCTCTCTCTCTCTCTCTCTCTCTCTCTCTCACACACACACACACACACACACGCACACCACCACCACCACTACCAAATCTATCCAGTATTTAGTCCTTGCTCCAGCTGATCTTTATTCCACATGGACCAATCTAGTTCTACAATCATTAATAAATATTACATGGAAGGGGGGAGCGCGTGTACACGCGTGCGTGTGCACGTGGCATGGTGGACTGTTTGCATGTGCATACAGCTCCAGAGTGGAAACATTTAAGACTATTTTAAGATTTGCAACATTGTTGCAGAGACCCTGGGTAAAGACAGCAAGAAAACCCACAGCCTCTAAATCCCCCTCAATCCCAAACCAAGTGTTTACCTCCCCAGCAAAACAAAGCCACTGAAAAGAGAATCCGCAGCACAAAAGCAGAGACTTGGAAAGTAACTTGGTGAGATATTGGAGGGAATTGTAACGAACCTGTCCCTTCTAATCCCGGAGTTGCTGAAGCCACAGAAAAGCTGGTGGAAATTAACTGTTTGTGTCACGGGCAGTGCGACATATGCTGCATGCATTCCCTGGAGAGAGACCAACCAGCAATTGCTTCCCCCTCCCCAGCGGGCTGCTGAGCTGCTGAGGCCTGCTCTCAAATGAAATGCAATTCAACCAGCCAAGCCCCAGCATGCTTAACCTTTGGACCACGAATGCCAACGTTTCTCTGGAGAAAGAGTCAGTTGTGCTCATCTTGGTGACTATGATGTAACCACTGGAGGGAAAAAAAGGCTTATAGCCACTCTGATTTTGCAACGGCTCCAACAAAAGGCTTAAAGGATTTCAGATGCATTTGGAAATTAAACTCTGCCGGCCTTCCTGAGCCAGCATCTCTTCTGAATACCGGAGGGACTGACTATGACAAAACCCAGACCTAATTGCTGATGCAGGCTGGATGGTATTGGGGGTGTCTAGTCATGACAAGGCATAAACAAATCCCTTTGCCACTATTCGCATGTGAACAAATGGCATCTCATCCCGCTACTTTCTACCAGGCTCCGTTGGCAGGTTGCCCCACTGTTCTGCCTCCGGGTCCACAAGTAGATCTTTGAGAAACTGACCTTGAACACAGAACATGGAATTTTTTAAAGAGAAAAATGCTCTCATTCCCTTTCTGTTTTTATAGATATTTCTGGTCAAAGGCAAACTGCCAGGAGCGATCCAGGACAGCTTGACAAGAGGTCAGTTCCTGCTGACATCAGTGAAAAGGGGCAGATCTCAGAGGTGGTGTCCGACATAGTAGGAAATGAAAAAAGGAAAAGTGGCCACAAAGACGGGATTTTTTTTTTTCAAGTGTGGCTCTTAACATAATAATTTCTTTTGGTGTGTGCTCTGTAGATTATAAGAAAGGAACAGGGTGTCTGTGAGCTGTACAGGAGAGAGCAGGGGGTGGGTTGCAGTGGGGGGCTGGGTTGGACTGGGGGTAGGGCTTCGTCACCATGTGTGAGAGCACGGAGGTGTACCCATGGAGGACAGTGGCCTCTACTTTCATTTGTCTTACTCTGAGTTCTGGGTCCCGGATTCTCTACATAACCAAGTACGTCTGCGATCGTCCTCCAGTGAGTCTAAGTAGACAAAGTAAGGAAGTATTGCTCAAGAAGCATTTGCTCTTTGGTCATGTTTCCATAGTCATATATATTTTTTAAACATTTTATTTACTTATTTGAGAGAGAGTGAAAGCGAGAGAGATCACAGATCTCCCTCATGGAGAGGGAGAAGCAGACTCCCCGGTGAGCTGAGAGCCTGATGGGGGGCTCAATCCCAGGACCCTGAGATCATGACCTGAGCCGAAGGCAGATGCTTAACCGACTGAGTCACCCAGGTGCCCCCAGATATTCATATTTTTGTCACTGTGACTTTACAATGTGCAAAAGTGTCTCAGTGCAATATGGCTCACTAGCAGTCAGAACCTCACACGGTGGCAGCCCTCCTCCCAACGCCAAGACAATACAGCTCAAGCCTCTGAGGAAGCGGGGGTCCAGGCTGCCTCCACAGGCCTTCCGTGCAGAGGCGTCCTCCCACTCAGTGGGTGCAGAAGCAAGCCAAGGCATGGTTGCCCTCTGCAAGAACCTAGGCAGTAGCCCTTAGTAATCAGAATAATCAGAAGGTGCTAGCAAATCCCCCTGCAAAATGATGGATTATTTTTACTCTTGCCATCCTATCTGTAATAGAAATTTACTTCTTTGTCCTCTCTTTTGTAAATTGGGCTCAGTTAGAATTTTACCTCGGAAAATGAAAATGGATTGTGTGATGTGAGTTAAAAAGAAAGACATGCGGGGCAAAAGGGGACGGAGTGAAGAGGAGGAAAAGGAAAGAGGTCAGAAGAACGTAGACCTGAAAAAAGCAAGCCAACGGTCTTAACGAAGTCTGAGCTCCTTTGGAATGAGCTATTCACACAAGGGCCGGATTCTAGTTGTGAGAACGAGCATAGAATTGTGTGTAGGAGTATGTGTGCTTGTGTACACATGCTGGTGACTGACACGGTCACATCAGATGGCCCCAACCCCATGCCAGCTCTGTCACCCATGAGAGAGACTCCAGCCATCTCAGAGTCTTCTTTCCTGGAGCCCGACATGGTGTGAGCTACCAGGTTCTGTGACTGCCTGCCTGAGCCTGGGTCTCACCAAAAACAAAACTTGAGACAAGGCCTATGTGCAGTGGTTTGTTTGGGGGGCGGGATCTGGGGAGCAGGGAGATGAAGAGGGGAGTGAGTAGAGAAGAACAGAAGCCAACTCAAGGGTGTCTTACTGGGTTGGCTGTTGCCTCGCATCCTTGATCCTGCAAGATCTTCTGAGGAGCCTCATGGAACAAATCTCAGAACCGTCCTTGCAGAAGACTCCTGTCCACCATCATTTCAGCAGGGCCTTGTGGGCGTGAATACCTTTGTACTTCCGGGGTGTGCACAGAAACCAGAGAGCATGCCGGGGGTGCATGATCCAGCAACATCAAAGAAGACTCTGGTTGGGAAGCATGTGGTACATGGTCTGTGACTGGAAGATACGTTCTCAGTCGGTAGCTGCCCAGAGTTAGTTGAAGTCTGTGCAGAAATGGTGACCAGTGGTCAGAGTAAAGGGTGGGTGGGAGAGATGTGAAGGAGAAATGACCTTCCCCCACAGTCACGGCCTTAGTCTAGGGCGCTTCTTCCTGAATAACACAGTAGCCTCTTAACTATACTCCCCGTCTGCAAATCTCTCTTCCAGCTCACTATTCGGATACTGCCAGAATCACCGTTCCAAGACCCAGATCTGATTATATCACTCCTTTCCTTAGAAAGCTTCTTTTCCCTTACTCTTTCCTTCTTTTACACTTCTTGGCCCTCCTCTGAAGTTTTGGTATGGCACAAGAAGCATTTTTCAAAATCTGCCTCCCTGGCCCCAATTCTCGCTTCCCCTCAACAAGCACCCTCCATGCTAGTCCCGTTGCTTCCAACTTGTGTACTCCGGGGTCCTCTGGAATTATTTCAGATCAGAAAAACCATATGTACATCAAGAAATCTGTAGCCTGAATAAGTAATGTGCCTTCGGCATATGTTGTAAGTTCATGAAACTTAACTCACTCTTCTCCCTGGGTTTGCAGAGGAAATGGAGTTTCTTACTTTTGCCTGCATTGAATCTTGTTTCTTGAATGACAATCCCCTCTACTTCTTTTCCCCGAGCTGGTAGCAGGTATAAATATTTGCTCAAGGAAGAGATGCCCTTTATGGTGGTTGTGTTGTGGGTAGGGAAGGGTCAGTCCCAGGAGACCCACTGAGGGAAAGAGCAGGGAACTGTCCTCCCATTGACTTGCTCTGGACCTTGGGGATGGGTCTTCTTTTTGTTAACCTGCAAAGTCGCCTCTGGTTCAGAGATCTCACTTGTGGTTGAGTATCCCCATGTCAACCTTCTCTGGAAATAAGCCTCAGCAAATGCTGAGGGAGGGGCAAGCATTTCTTTTACTCAAGATTCAGTTGAACCTCCCTGAGTGGCACGGAGCCTGATGACTGGAAACTGGGGTTTTTCTGCTAACTTGCTCTCAAGCACCGTAGTAAGGTGCCTCACTTTCTCCTTTCTCGTGGTCGCTCCCTCATTCATTCTCTGACTTGTCCTTTTCCTGCAGCTCCTCTCTTTCAATTCTTCACACCTGGTGGCCCACCCCACCCTCTCTTGGGACAATCTCTTCTTGGGGTAGAATTGGGGGGAGAGCGGGTGGGGGCAATGGATTCCTCTTGAATTTACCGAATGGTAAATGCACCCTATCCTTGTGAAATATTAGTTTTTTTTTTTGAAGATAGCATCATCTGTTCTCATCTGAGAAACACATTCTTCTGTTAAAATGACATCGAAACTATTGCAAAAACAATAACCCTGACATTGTTGTGCTAAGGGAGGAATGTAAGCTCTGTGAGGGCAAGGATTTCTGTTGTTTATTCCCTGCTTTATGTGGCGCCCCAGAACAACCCTCACACGTAGCAAGCATTTAATTCGTGTTTGTTGAATGATGAATGAACAGATAAATGGAAAATGCTCTTCTTTCTGGGGCTTCCTTTTGTTTCGAAGGACCTCCATGTTGGCAGAGAAAGAATTTGGTATCCCAGTTTAGCCCACGGCTTATCATTTTCAAGGATAACTTTGTGAAAAATATTAGAAGTAATGTAGCCTTATGTAGTAATTTTTTTCCTCTTTCTTTCTTTCTTGATTTTTTTTTAAAGATTTTATTTATTTGTCAGAGAGAGAGAAAGAGCACAGGCAAGGGGAGAAGCAGAGAGAGGGAGAAGCAGGATCCCCACAGAGGAAGGAACCCAATGCAGGACTTGACCTCAGGACCCTAGGACATAACCTGAACCAAAGGCAGATGCCCAACTGACGGAGCCACCCAGGAATCCCCATGTTTTTCTTTTTTCAGGAGTCCACAAAAGGAACTCTTCCGTCCCAGAAACAGTTTCTTTAGCCCAGTTTCATGTGCTGGAGGCCACCACTGTTGAAAGACTATGTCTTGAATTTCGCTTGTAACCATATGACCTTAATTCGTGTTTTTAAGCCTCTCGTTCTTGTTATTATCAGCTGAAGGGAATTATCGACTCTTTGTTACATAAGATCAGGAAATGAAAGCCACCTCACTGTCTGCTGATACTCCCCTTTCTCCTCCTCTCTGATTTTCTCCCTTATTTTGCCCATTTTTTATTTTATTGTTAGAATTTTTGGGAATCCTCCTTGACTTTGTTTTCTGAGTATCTGGTTTGCAGCACTTCTCGGCCTTTTGGCTAAGATCAAGTGAGTATCCAATGTGCTCGTTGCTGTATTTAGCATATTATTCCAGGTGACCTATTGAATTTCTTGTCATTTTTAATTTCTAAGAACTATTTTCTGGTAGATTGTTTCTTGTTATATAGCACCCTGCTCTTGTTTAATTGATGCAAAACCTTGAAGCTTTGAGGAATCTCATTAAAAAAAATTTTTTTTTTTTAATTCTTTTCTATTTCCTGGATGACCTCTCTTTCCTCTGGGGTCAGGGGATTTTCTTCCAATTTGAGTATATGTGCTGCCAAAGTGAGCACTGTGGGTTTTCTTCCTAAGTCTGTTGGTAATTCCCAGGTTATCTCTGTGGGTAAGGGTTAGGCTGTTGGATATGTTTTTTTATGCAGTTGTAGAGATCTCTGGATTAAAGGGCTGCCTGTGGGCTCTTTGTAAGTCGGATTCCTTCTCTAGGGCAGCTGGGGGACCCCTGCTCTTGCAAAGGAGGCAGAGAACTTGAGAAGGCTGTATTTCACTCCTGGACTGAGTTGCTGTTCCTTCTGCATTTTTGCCCCTCCTCCTGGCCCTCTGCCAAGCCCCCTCCCCTCCCCCCCGCCCCTCCCACATTATTGCACCTGTGTGTGTGCTTGGGATGGGGAGTTTAAGAGCTCCCTGAAACCCTGGTCTTCTCCCTTAAGCTCTGAAAATCTCACCAGGAGGTTTTTCTAGGAAGATCACATATTTTGCTTAGACAACAGTTCTCCATCTTAGTTTCAGTGGGACTCTTAGAGGAAAAGAAGGTAGACGTGAGTCCTAGGTCTGACATCACATGCTACTATTTTATGACTGTATATAGATGCTGTCCCAATGGATAAAACACATTGTTCAAGAGCTTTACTAAACGGGCAGTAGATTTTGCCATGATGCACTTTCTCAATTGACGAATGCTAAAGTTACAACTGTTTTCATTAAGGGTGAATGAAACCCTTTGGTGTTCAAATTGTTGGAAGCTGTCTCAGCCAAGCTGCCTTAATCATGAACTTGATGCGTCCTCCACGCCTTTGTGCTGCTCTCTGTGCTCAGAAAGCTCATCTCACTTCTTTTATCTGCAAAATCCCACCATCCTGAAGGACTAGTTTCATGATCAATTTCTCTGTGGAGTTTTCCTTTATGCCCTGAGACAGAATTAATTATTTAATTAATTCTTATTAATTCTTATTTTATATAATTCTATTATAATTATTTAATTAATTCTTATTAATTCTTAGAGAATTAGTTAATTTATTAATTAATCCATCTTCATTACTCCCTGAATACTCCGTCCATCCTTCTAACACACCCATTACCATAGTGTATGATGGTTGCGGATGTTCTCTCTCACTCCCTTCCAGTCTTATTCATCTTGAATTTTTTTTTTTTATCTCAAATACTCAACACAGAATGAGTTTAGGTTGTAGATTTTGCTCCTATGATTTGTAATGCTTGTTATTGGTTGTATATAATGGAAAGAAGGCCATAAACTGGTAGGATTTTAAAAAAAAGATATATTTATTAATTTTAGGGTCAGGGAAGAGAGAGAGAGGGTGTGGGGGGAGGAGGGGCAGAAGGTGAGGGAGAAGGAGAGAAACAGACTCCCTGCTGAGCCTGGAGTCCTGACACAGACACAGGGCTTGATCTTGGGACCCTGAGATCATGACTTGAGCCAAAACCAAGAGTCAGACACTCAACCAACTGAGCCACCCAGGAGCCCCTGAAAGGATGTTTCAGGGAAGCCTACTGGAGTAGATGCATCATCCCAGTCCTTATTCTTGGTGTTTTCCAAAGTTGTTCAAGGAACATTTCCTGTTTACATGTTTTTGCTAAGATTATCCTTTTTTCTTACAAAGACCATCTCAGAAAACGGTAAAAACTCCTATTTCAAGATACCTCTAAGAAGAAATCAGGAAGGAAGTATAAATAATGTTCAATGAAGACAAGGGCTGGGCTTGTCTTCAGAGACAAGAGAGAGAGGAGAATGTTAAGTACAAGTCTCTTTCTACTGTCTAGAAGTTCTCTCTGGGCAAGACTTGTGTTCACTACTGCCTTGGTGTCATCATTCATTCACACTTCTACTCTCTAAATATCTGAGTGCTTATGGTGTGTCAGGCATTGTTTTAGGACCCAGCAAAATGCTGAGCATGGTAGACAAGGTCCCTGACCTTATGCAGTTTACAATCTCCTGGGCATTTCCTCATGTTGCTAAGTGATTCATGTGGGAGTCATCGCAAGGATACGTCAATAGGTAGTTAATTAATAGTATTTCTTATGTATTTACTCCAGTTTTAGGTTTTGTAGGCAGTTTAAAAGTAAGATAGACCTTATGCGTGAGGAATGTAGAGTTTGCAATTATTAAGGTTTTGTATAAAATGGCATAGAGAGTCAAAAAATTAGTTCCTAAGACAATGATATTAGCAGTTCAAAGTTTTAGGGATCAGTTTGTTTGGGAGTGCCAAAGATGGGGTTATTGATCATCTTTGGGTGATCCCCTAAAGTCCTCTTCCCCTTTACCCCATACCCCCATATAGACTTGAGATACAGACTTGCCTGAAGAAAGAGTTAACACGTGTTTGCTGTCGTTGAAAATCTGTACAACTGTATGTAGGTCCAGGTCCACAGCCACGTTTCACAGGAAGTGAGAATTAACTTGAGACCAGAGGAATAAAGAATAAATAGTTCAGTGACAAGGTAGAAGACAACAGGTAGAGTGAAAACGTGTGAAGATTTGATGGCTGGAACATAGCGAATGCGGTGAGGGTGTCATATAATGAGAAGTGGGCCAAAGTTCCTCTCTCTGAAATAATGACCAGTCAGGGTGTGAGTCTCTGACTGTGGTGTGTCAGAGACTCTTTTTTGATTTTAGGTTTTGGTAACACACACATTGGCACACACCCACACGTGGTTATAGAAAAGAGCACTTGACATGATTACTTTTGTGTAGATTATGAACACTTCTAATGGCAAAAAGTTGACAATTCGCGGGTGGGTGGTTATCTTTTGTTTCAGCTTGGCAATGGAGGCAAAAGGGTAAGGCAAATTGGTTTCAAGACAAAATGAATCTGCTGAAGGAGAGGGCAGGTGATTAAGCATGAAGACAAAGCTCGAGAAAAGATTATTATGGAAAATAAGAAGTAGTACCCAGTATAAAGAATACCCTTAGCCTTGGTGTGTGACTCAGCTCCAGTGTATAGTGAGTTCTATTCTTGCAACTGTCACAGGAAGAATCTAGAAAGACCTCCTCCTCTATTAAGTTTGCAAAAGAGAGACAAACTATCCTATTTCTGTTCTTGCAAAACAACCGAGTTTGCCTGGGAGAGTATGTTAGCAGGCCAATTTCAGCTGCCCACTTAAATATACAGATAGCTTTCAATTACTGGATTGAGGAGCAATGAAGATGTAAAAAGAAGCCCAACAACAGATAATCCAAAAGTCACTGAATCTTGGCTTTTGAATGAATTGTATTGTTTTCTTGCAGCAGATTTGCGTTCCTAATTATGCCTTGCTTAGACTAATATTAAAATGAGTTTGCATTCTCAAAGAAAGCACATACCAGCTGGGCAAAGAAAGGAGAGGACCCAAAAACTTGCTAAGTGCTGGGGGAGGGCAAGTCATAAAGTGGCCAAGGACTAAATATTTGGTATAATCACCAAGAATGGCCCTCCCAGCCCCTCCCAACTTTTGGAAGTAAGCTGTAGAGACACAACGTGCATGTGAAATGTACTGTCACTAAATCAAGGAACCAAATAAATGTAGATACAATGTGTGCCAAATAATTTCTTGTTCAGTATCATCCGGTATTTCAACGGCCAAATTACCTTTTTACAATATGGGATGGGAGAGGGAGAGGGTCCATTTAAAAGTTGCCTGACCTCAGGGGAATTCGAATCTTAATTATCACTTAACCCATGAAAGCTCTGTCAATATTATAACAGCAAATCAGAATCGTAATTAAATTTCTGCCTGTAGGGGGGGGCACCTGGGTGGCTCAGTGGGTTAAAGCCTCTGCTTTCAGCTCAGGTCATGATCCCAGGGTCCTGGAATTGAGCCCCACATCGGGCTCTCTGCTCCGCGGAGAGCCTGTTTCCTCCTCTCTCTCCCTGCCTGCCTCTCTTGCCTACTTGTAATCTCTGCCTGTCAAATAAATAAATAAAATCTTAAAAAAAATATTTCTGCCTGTGGGTTATGTGAGTAAATCCTGTAAGAGGGGCGAATCAATTATGCAAACATTTAAGCAAGCTAGAAAACCCAGGAAGACAAGAGTTCCGAAGTGTTACTGGAGAATTCTAGGATCATGTCAGAAGAATAATTTTACCACCTTCCTCTGGAAGTGACCAAGATGGTTATAACCAGGCCAGGAGGGCTCTGAGAAAGCGTGTTCAGAGTCCTAGAATTTATGCTGAATCTTAGAATATTAAAGCTCAAAGAGGCAAGAGAGGCAACAGCTAAGACTTACAGAGCATTTATTGTGGGTTCTGCGTGGCTCTAAGTGTTTTATATGGGATAACTCTTTGAAGCACCCAGTCTAATCCTGCCTTTTAGAGGTGAGCTCTGTGACTGAAAAGAGAGCCACGCCATATGACTAGGAATGGGCTGAACAGAACTAAACCCAAGACTTCTGACTCCTAATCCAGGGCTTTCCTTCTACATCAGACTTCCGTTCCATCAGCTGAGAGATCCTATCACTTGATCATACGGAGGCATAGAACGTGCTGGGGACAGTGGAAAAAACATGGACTTGAGAGTTGAACCAGCACTTGAACTCTTGTGAGCTACTAACTTCTTCTAAGAGTTTGAACTTCTGTAGGAACACCATGTCTCTCCGTCACCTGCCTTGTCTGTGACTTTCTGGAATAAAGCCCAATATCCTTGCTTGTCTCCCAGGCAGGCCCTGGTGACTCCGGGCTGTACTAATCTTGTCAGCTTCACCTCATGGTAGTCTGCGCTCCTCGTTGTTTGCCCCAGCTGCTGGTCTGTATTCAGTTCTTGGAATGGCCATGGGGCTCCATGGTACTGCCTGCTTGCCCTTCTCCTTTATAAAAAATTTTATTTTATTTAAATTCAGTATTTTATTTCAATAGTGTCATTAGTTTCAGAGGTAGAGGTCAGTGATTCGTCAGTTGTATATAACACGGAGTGTCGGTTACATCACATGCCCCCCTTAATGGGCATCACCCACTTACACCCTCCCCCCACCCACCTCCCCTCCAGCAACCCTGTTTGTTCCTGTAGTTAATAGTCTCTTATGGTTTGTCTCCTTCTCTGATTTCATCTTGTTTTATTTTTCCCTCCCTTTCCCTATGATCCTCTGTTTTATTTCTTAAATCCCTCATATGAGTGAAATTGTATGATAATTGTCTTCCTCTGATTGACTTATTTTGTTAGCATAAGATCCTCTGGTTCCACTCACGTCGTTGTAAATGGTAAGGTTCCATTTTTGATAGCTGCGTAATATTCCATTGGAGCCATCTCCTAATTGACACTTGGGTCTCAGCTTCAATTTTACTTCCTTAGGGAAGTCTTGGATCTTCAAACTGTGTCAGCTCCCTCTGTGATAAGTTCCTATAGCACCTTCACCTGTCCTTTGTGGTTCTTGTCCCTACTATAATTGATTAATTCCTTGTGGTTGTTCAGTTGAGGCTCCCTTATGGGAATAGAAGTTTTGCGAGGGCAGGGACAGTGTTTCAGTGGTGAGGTCAATAGAAGGCACTCAGTAATATTGTATGAATGAATGAACCTACCTTGAACCTTAGTTTTTTCTTCTGTAAAGTGGAGATAAACATTGGACAACCATCAGCATTAAGTGGTATATTTATTGAAGACATTCAGCTCACTGTTAGCAGCATATAACTGAATAGATGTGGATTTCATTTCCTGTACACTCTTCCTTCTTTGACAACGTCCCTGAGGCACCATGCCTGCCGGAAGTCCAAGAAAGATGGAACGATGTTCTGGATAGTTTTAATATAAAGTGTATTTTGTGCATTCTGAGTCTTTGAGTACCAGTTGTCTGCTGATGGCACACGCGGCAGCTGACTGTCCATGAACCAGCACATTTGACAAAGAAGGGCACCTCGCTCCCCAGCTGGACAGGATAACAGAGCATTCACTGTAGGCATGATTCTCTCAGGGTCAGAACCTTAAGCTAATCCCCCTGCTGAATATGGAATAAATGAAACAGGAGCAGCTGCTCTTCTCAGCTGGTGAGCTCCTGGAGCTTGAAGCAGCATGGTTTCCAGGTTTCTTTTCCCCCAAAACCCAGACAGAGCAACAACGAGGCTGCTCAGGTTTGTGCTTACGTGGAAACCTCTGGTTTTCCTTGGGAAGGAAACCATAGCTCTCTCCTTTCCCCCACAGCTTGAATCCAGACTCGCTGAAGACAAGGAATTGTGTTTCCTTCTCCCCAGGCCCTGCCCTGAGGACTGTAACTCTGCTCAAAGCCCTTGACCCTTTGGAAACTCTTTGGGGGCTGTGAGAGAAGAAACTGATACAGACTGTGGGCTCTTTAAAGAAAATAAAAAAACAAAAAGTACAAGAAGAGGCAAGATAGAGCACGTTCAGGGATGTAGGCAACTGAGAAGCCATGTCACAGATCCTTGAGGAAAATGCTATGCATGGGTCAAGTTCATGTTTAGGTTAAAGGGAAAGGCTATTTTTAATACAATTTAAATCAATAAAGCTGGTTTTAAGACCTGCTATGGGAGTAGACCTGGACCAAGACTTGTCACTACAATCTGTGTGATCTTGGATAATTACTGCACCTGGTTAAAACCCAGTTTTCTCATCTATAAAGTGGGCATCATGATAATAACTATCTTATAGGCCAGGGATGGGTAAACTTGTTCTGTGAAGGGATGTATAGTAAATAGTTCAGGCTTTGCAGCCCATATAGTTTTTTTGCTTATTCTTTTATTTTGTTTTGTTTTGTTTTCTTTACAAGCTTTTAAAAATTTACAAATAACTCTCAGCTTGAGGACTAGACCCAAACAGGCCCAGGGTCAGATTTGGTAACCCCTGTTTAGACTTATTATAGAGATTAAATTAAATTAAATTAGAAATAATATATATAAAATGCTCTGCATTAGACCTAAAACAGCCAACTTTCAATAAATGGTAGGCATGATGGCTAACTAAAGACAATACCAGAGGCTTCAGGCTTCTCTGTCCTGGCCCCCACATACCCAATAGAATGGGTGTTTGGAAAGACAAATTAGAATCATCCATGTGATCCTCATTATTTGATTTGAAACATTGAAAAATTAAGTGTGGTTAAGGAAATTGGGACCAGTGGATATTGCTGAATGCCACCTGCATGCCAGGTCCTCGCATGGGATGCTCATGTGCTATTTCACAACACTCCTGCTAGGTGGCCTTTATTGTTCCCATTGCAGGAGAGAAGTGGAGGCCAGCGGAGGGCAACTACCCCTGGAAAGCAGGTCTGTCTGCCCCAGGCTCCATTCTGCGCTGCCATCATTGCCGTATTCATGGTCCCCTGGCTCTGACATCCATTCTCTTTCTCTTTCTTTCTTTAAAAAAAAAAAAAAAAGACTTTATTTATTTTTTTGAGAGAGAAAGAGCATGAACATGAGCAGAGGGAGGGGCAGAGGGAGAGGGAGAAGCAGACTCCCTGCTGAGCAGGGAGCCCAACACAGGACTCAGTCCCGGGACCCTGAGATCATGACCTGAGCTGAAGGCAGACACTTAACTGACTGAGCCACCCAGGCGTCCCTCTCTTTCTCTTTCTGATGTGCACACATTCACACCATTTTTTGCTTATTGACTCTGGAATAGATGGCTGCATGCTGAATGGCTTTTAATGAGTGATTCAAAGGCTCTTACTCATTCTACCTCCTGTGTGCCGAGCTCTGGGTTGGATACTGGAATTACAAAATTAAAAAAAAAAAGGGTATGACACAATCCCTCCTACTGAAGAACTTAAGCTAAAGCAGGAAAGACAGTACCTATGTAAATCATGATACATTATGAAAGTATTCTGTTAGTGTGCTCTGTAAAAAATTCTTAAGTCAAGGCTTCCTCTTGGGAAATCAGTGTGATAATGCCTAGATTTGAATTTAAGACTCTGCTCCCTATTGCAGTCTCCTCACTCCAGTATAAAAATCTTCCTCATCTTCCCATTGCCCATAGAATAAAATTTAAATTTCTTGGGTCACAGTCAAGGCCTTATCCCAAAGTTTCCCAGTGCATGTGCCAGATACATTGAGTTGGTGCTATGAACAGATGACTGTGTTCCTCAACATTCCTGTGTTGAAACCTGTCTCCCAATGTGATGTTGTTTGGAGGTCCCGCATGAATGGGATTAGTGCCCTTCAAAATTAGGCACTAGAGAGATCTCAGGCTCCATCAGCCGTGTGAAGATACAGTGGGAAGATAGCCATTTATGAGGAAGTGGGATCTCACCAGAGCATGATCTTGGATTTCCCAGTCTCCAGAACTGTGAGAAATCAGTTTCTATTGCTTATTATCCAGCTGTCCATGATATTTTGTTATAGAGGCTAAAACTGCAGAGGCTAAACTAAGACAGGTGGTGACAGCCTCATCCATTGACTGGTATATGCTGCAAATATGATCATTAGTCCACAAGGGCCTCGCCCAGAAATGGTGTGGGAAGCATTGTTCTTCACGACCTGTCCCTGCTTTACCTTTCCTACCCAAGGCACAGTGTCTGTTCCCTGGTACTTGTACATTCATCATATTCTCCAACCTACGCATTTTTGCTCACACAGTTCTTTCTTCCTGGAAGTCCTGCTTTACCCTTTTGACCACTTCTGCCTAGTCTGCAGATTCTTTAAAAGAATAACCCATCAGCTACTTCTTTCATGAAGAATTCCCTGCATTCATTGTACTTTGAGCTGTCATAGGGCTTTATCTTTTTTATGGCACATGCCATCTGTCGTATCCTTAGTCTTCAGAGGAGTTGGGGTTTATCCTGCCCCACAGTAGGGCGTGGGTGGCCAGCCGGCTAGCCTACCTGCTCTCCTGGCTCTATCTGTGGAATCTTAGGAAAATTGCTTAAATCCATCCTTCTTAAACATAGCTGCATAGCTGCACATTATAAGTGCCTGAAGTGGTTTTTGTTTTGTTTTACTCAGTATTCTGATGCTCAGTCCATACCCCAAATCAGTGAAATCTAGAACTGTAGAGGGTGAGATCCAGCATCAGAAGTGCCCCAGTGACTCCAGCATGCAGCCAGGGTCGAGAGCCACTGTTCCAAACAACCTGAGCATTGTTTCCAAGGTGGTCTGAAAATTCAATGCCATGTTTGCAAAAGCTTGGCCCAGAGCCTGGCGCATAGTGAGTGTGGACTAACTATTAATTATTGTATTATACTTTATCTCAGCTTTTCACTTCATTGCCAACAATGTCTTGCACAATAATAGGTACTAAATAAAATGGTGGTTGAATGAACAAATGCTCCTTGGGGAGGCCTAAGGGAACCCCCCTGCCCCCAACCCCAGCAGTTTGTTGCTGAGAATTGGTTTCAGTGTGGAACTGAAGGTTGTGCCTGAAGGAGAGGCATGGGGACAAAGTCTGTCCTGGGCACAGGCAGTGAGGAGGATGGTATTAGCTTTATGGGATTTAAAAACAATAATAAAACCAACTACAAGTCTGTCTGCATTTTTCCCCCCAATCACCGTGCACTGAAAATTCTTAACAACGCTGGTGAAGAACAGCCAGACTTCTCCCGCCATCCCTGTCCCCTCCTCCTCATCTTGGAACACCACTGGCCTGGAGCCCAGTAAGATAGGACTGAAGAGCTCTTATAGTCACCACTATTAATGAGCTAAATGGCCTGAGAAAGAAACAAGGGAACTGTAAATTATATTTATAAATTAAGTCATATAAAGCTGGACTAAGTGATTAAACTGTGTGCCCATAATTAAATACTTGTATAACATTTGGGCCTTGAGGGTTCTTTCTGCAATAGTGATTGGCGATCTGTGTGGTGGGCTGATGACTCATACAGAGGTCCTGGGGCAGGCAGGGGCCAAGGTCGCTGTGTAAACAGAAGAACCCTTGAGGAATGGCCATGGATGTGGTTGAAGGACTTGGTGAGGGATGGACAGGGTAGGAACTGAGCGGGAGAGAGCCTCAAAGCCCCCAGGTATATGGGAGTCAGCCGTAGCAGCTCCCATTATCGAAGAAAGGCCCAAAAGTGGTGCTCTTAGGCCCAGCAGACAGGGAGAGCCTCTATGTTTTGGGCCCAGCAAACCCTCCACCTTCATTTCCTATCCTTTCCTACACATGCCCCACCTAGAGTCACAGAAGTCAATATACATTCTTTAAACACAGTCTACTCTGTATGTCTCTCTATCTTTGCCCTTGTCCTTCCTCATATGCCCTTCCCTTCTCCATTCCTAACCTGGCCATTTAATCCTTCAGGAGCTAGCTCCAAGGTGTCTCATGGAGCCTTTTCCAGACTCCTGTAGGCAGGCCATTAGTCTTCCTCTGGTTTCCACAGTTACATTGCAGGATAAACCTCTACAGAATCTCTCTCTCTCCTGGAGAGCCAAGCCCCTACTCTTAGCTCCTAAAAGTTATCTGGCAGAATGGAAAGTATTTAATACATATTTGCAAGTGAGTATATGAATGAAGGATAGCCTTGGGGAGAAAAGGAGGCAATATTTTCCTCCTTGGCTGCAGGTGTCTTTGCCAGGTGGATAGGAGATAATCAAAAGGAGATATAGTTTGGTACAAGTTTCCCTCCTCTGAGCTCCCCATCCCCAAATAAATAAACAAGGTAAAAATACTGCTAGGACGAGTGCAGTATACACTGGTGTTTACGAAACAATGCTGTCTTTCTCAGTAGAATTAGAGGAGGGCAGGCGATGAACGTGAGAACTAAGATCAAAGCGGGGTTTGTTGGGGGAGTGGTGGAGGAAAGAGATGGGAGAGAGGGATGTGGGAGACTGGGAGGCCCCACTGTGGGAATTCAGGGGAAGGAGGAGCAGATTGTAATGAAAAGCTCTCCAGGGCAGCCTTTCAAGGGAGGTCACAAAAGACAAGGGAGAGTCAAGAGGGCGCATCTTGGGAGAAACATGATCACCCGCTAGATAAGCTACGTACAGTGTCAGGGAATGTTTTCAGGATAAGAGATGGGGAGAACGCAGGGAGGTTGGGGGACTGGACCAAGCGGTGCCAGAGGAATCCAAGGGTGAGGCCCAGCTGTTGGCATTACTCACAAGCCCCGCAGATGGTAAGACACACCAAGTTTTGAAATCTGCTGGTCACTGTTCAAGATCAAGCACAGGGGCTCTGCATTCACGTAGCACTGCCTGGGTGTGTGACCTTGATGTAGCTTTAAATCTCAGTTTCCTCCTATGAAAAGTGGGGATGATAAGTGGACAGAAGTCGTGCCTGGCATACAGGAAGCACTCAGTGAGTCTCAGCCATAATTATCAACAATAAGCAGTTTGACATTTTACTGCCTGATTCCACGTTTTTCTGCATCTTTCCCCCACAGGGAGGGAAATGTTAAAAGGACCTCAACATTCCATGCTTTGCCAGTGGCAGAAGCAGGAAATTGGAGGGGAGAGAACTAGACATTTCTTTTTTTTTTAAAAGATTTTATTTATTTATTTGACAGACAGAGATCACAAGTAGGCAGAGAGGCAGGCAGAGAGAGAGGAGGAAGCAGGCTCCCTGCTGAGCAGAGATCCGGATGCGGGACTCGATGGGATCATGACCTGAGCTGAAGGCAGAGGCTTTGACCCACTGAGCCACCCAGGTGCCCCGAACTAGACATTTCTTAAGCATTCTTCCTATTGGGGTATTCTGACCTATCTCCTAACTGTTACAAAGCTTTGTTGGTCCCCAAGGGGGTAGTACAATGGCCAGCTGTGTGAGCTTGGGGAGATGACATTCCCTCTCGAGGCCTCAGTTTGCCCATCTGTATGTTTGGCAGGATTGGGTCTCTGGTTTCTGGTAGCCCTTTCCACTTTCATATTCCATGGTGCCCCTAGTTCTAGATCAGTCCAGGGCTTGGATGGGAGTGGAGGAAGAAGTGGGCACTGGAGGGTGAGGTGAAGACCGACACGGCGGACTGAGGATATCCTGGATCTGTGTGAGGTGGAGGGGTGGCTGGGGTCACTGTCTTCAGAGTCCCCAAGGATCCCCATGATGACTGTGTGCCTGGCACTGGGAGAAGGGCAGGGAGATGGTTGGCCCAGAGCAAAGGGGAATTGCTCTGGGTGATGCAGCAGCCACAGAACATCCCTCAGGGCCCAGGGCAAGGGAGACGAACTGCAGGAGGACCTTTTGGCTGCCTGGAGCCCCACCTCACCCTCACAAATTGCATTAGGTGCTGTAACGTTTTATCAGAGCTGATGCCCTCTGCGTAAATCCCGTCGGGATCAATCCAGCCTTGACAAAATTGCCAGAAAAGTGCTGCACTCTCTGCCTGAGCCCTCCTACTCATTTCAGTCGTCTGTAATTTGAGAGAATATTCTTTCAGTACCCGAAAGCTCTTTTCTATGCTCTCTGTCTCCTCTGTCTGTCTGTCTTTCCTGCTCTCTATTTCCCCGAAGACATGTTTTTCTGTAAATACTGCAGCTCAGCTCTGAATCACAGATCAAAGCATTTCTTCTTCATTCATCTTTTGAGGCCAAATTGCAGTTTATAATGTCTGTGGTTTTCACTAATCTGTCTCTGTGTCATCTCGCTTGAAATCAACAGAGAGCTGCTCACGAAAACACACTGGAGCTGCCCCGCGCAAGCAGAGAGCGTAATCTGAGCACGGCATTGTTGAGTCTCCAGACCCACAGGTAGAACTATCCGGGGCCTTTATTATTCCTGACATTAATCTTGGTAAACAACTTGTTTTGATGAAAGCTGAAAGCCAGATGAAACAAGGAAAAGTCATGGGTGATCAGAAAACAAAATGCGATCCCTTCCTCTGCCCACCCCTTCCTGCACTTTCCAGTGACATCTAAGGCTTTGTCTATTTGGACCAAATAAAGGGAGGCAGGAAGCTGGGCTCTTTTCCTCCAAGAACATGCTGATAGTTTCGAGACTTCCTGGGACTTGGACATTTGCAGAGCTGGGTCAGACTCTGGGGCCTGGGAGGAGTCACGGAGACTTACAGTTTTTTGTGTTGTTTTGTTTCTCCTCAGAAGAAAACATTCCTGAAGGCAGTTGTCACACCTTATTATTGAACCTGGCTGCTTGTCTCCTGGGGACGGACGGGGCTGACTCTAATAGCTTTTTGACTCCTTAGCTTTTTGGGGAAAACACTGTATCTTTTCATTTCTTTTTAAAGATTTTACTTATTTATTTGACAGAGATCACAAGTAGGCAGAGAGGCAGGCAGAGAGAGAGAGGGAAGCAGGCTCCCTGCTGAGCAGAGAGCCCGATGCGGGGCTTGATCCCAGGACCCTGGGATCATGATCTGCTGAAGGCAGAGGCTTTAACCCACTGAGCCACCCAGGCGCCCCGGAAACGCTGTATCTTAACAACTCCAGGGTCCAATGGGGTTGTGACAGACCAATTCATTTGCATTAATGAAAACTAGTGCATGGGTGCACGAAGGGTTAAACACAGCATTGAGTTAAAAAAGTTTTAAATCCTTGATTAGTTTTCCTCTTTATATTTGCATTACTTTACATTACTTTTATACTGCATTACATTGCATTGTTTTTCTTTTTATAACAGTTTGCTACAAATGCTGGATAAAAATGATATATATAGTATGAATAATCCTTACTCTGGCCAAATTTCTCTAGGAGACTTTAAGGAGCTTAGTTGTCACTTAGGCCCAAGTTGTCACTTAGGCTGATGAACTGGCATCTCCCAAGTCCGGGGAGTGCCTCAGGGTTCAATTTCAGGCTCAGCTCCCTCCAGGCTTCTAGACTCTGTCCTACTTTCCCAGTAGAGATCTCCTTGTTTGATCTTCTGGGTGAGGGGGGGATACAGTAACCACAGCATACCAGTGGTGGGTGGGGGGAGTGGGGGGATAGGCGGTTTTGTTAGGGGGGGGAGGTAAGGGGGTGCTAGAGATGAGAAAATCTGTAAATGTCCCTGGTTCAGTCTTCCCTGAGAAGGAGATGCACTACCCCAACAATATGTCCTACATAAGGTAAGCAGGGTAGGTGACGTCATCTTCATTTTATAGTTGAAGAAATCAAATGCTGAGAGATTAAGGTAATTCCTGGCCTACTCAGCTACTCTGTGGCAAAGGGAGATCTCCAAATCCAGAGTTTTCCTCATTCAAGTTCACCCATGGAGATGCAGAAGGCTAGTCACCGATTAAGCACAGGGCTGGGTATTCACAGGTAGTGCAGGTCACCCCCAAGTCCCTGTAACTGAACAAGGCAGTATTATCTTCCCCTTTCACATATGGGTAAACTGAGCTGTAGAGAGTTTGAAACGCTTTATCAAGGTCACACAGCTGGTAAAGGGCAAGCCTGTGTCAGAACGCAAGCCTTCTGGTCCTAAGTCCAGTGCTTTTTCTATGCCACCTTTCTGGGTATTGGAAAAATCAATCTGGAAATAAAGAAAAAAAATCCTTTGCTATCCTGAATTATCTGGGTTCATTGTCTACAATAGGAAAGTGATGTAAAGTGAAGAGCTGACTTTCCTATAGAGATGGAAGATTATAATGAATAAACCCTTGCCCCAATTATGTGCACTGTAATTGTTTCCCTTCCCATTGAAGACAAAGGTTACTTTGTAGATGTGCTATGGAAATGTGTTTCGGGAGATGATTTTGTAACGAACTGGAAAGGGGTTGCCAAGGTCAGACAATTAATGGACTAGGTGAAGGCAGGGCAAGGTGGAGAGGGGCGCTATAGACTCAAAAGTGTGATACAGGAAAAAAAGAGTTTTGGGAGAAAACAGTGCTTAAAAGCAATGATTGGAGACACAGTGAATGATAAAAAGCATAGCAATTGAGATTCTGGGAGAAATAGGGCCCAGAGTGGAGGGTGGTTTTGAGGCTCTAACGAAAGCAAGAGACTCTCTACCTTCATATGAACACACCGTCATTCTCAGAATCTGAAATCTGGTTTCAGCATCCTGGGCCAAGAGGGAAGGCAAACGGGGACTTACAGCATCACTCATTAAGCTTAGCCTAGCAGTGAGACATTGAGAATTAAGGCTTGTTTGGGAGCAGAGAGAATGGAATCCAGCCAAGCAAGGAATTGTTGGTTTGGGGTCTCTAGTTTGGGCCTGGAAGGGGGATTTTGTTTGGAACCCAGGCAGAAAGAAACGGAAGCCCAAAAAAGCCAAGGCTGAGAGCCAGCCAGCCCAGAGGCAAGCAGCCTGGGGCAGGATCTAGCCTGCTGGGCGGGGCCCATGCAGGATGAGGACCGGTGAGTGGCCTGAGGACACTACTGTTGACCCTTGAACAATGCGGGCATTAGGGGAGCCAAGCCCAGAACAGTCAGATTCTGCATACACCGTAAGGAAAATGTGCACACACCTTCTGACTCCCCCAGAACTTAACTACTAACAGCTTACTAGTGATGGGAAGCCTTACCGACAACAGAAACAGTTGACTAGCACATATTTTGTATGTTATATGTATTATATACTGTATTCTTATTTATTTAAAAATTAAGATTTTTAAAATTTTTTCATTTGAGAGAGAGAACACAAGAAGGGGGGAGGGTCAGAGGGAGAGGGAGGAGCAGACTCCCTGCTGAGCAGGGAAGCTGGATGTGGGGGGGAGGGTGGAGGGAGGCTCCATCCCAGGATCCCGAGCTCATGACCTGAGCTGAAAGCAGCCACTTACCTGAATGAGCCACCCAGGTCCCCCTGTGTATTGTATTCTTAGAATAAACTAAGCTAGAGAAAAGCGAATGTTATTAAGAAAATCATCAGGAAGAGAACATACAATTACAGTACCGCACTGTGAAAAATCCATGTATAATTGGACCCAGGCAATTGAAACCCACGTTCCTCTAAGGGTCAACAGTATTTCTAATTTGCTTATCAGGAAAGATCAGGTACTCTGAAATGCCCATTTTGTAGTCAAGTAAAATGCCTCTTAATGGCTTCCTGAGAGCATTCTGTTCACTGCTTCCCAGCAGAAGGAGGGACAGGGAATGGGAGAGTGCCGGATTGTCCAGCCAACACCAACATGGCAAGTTGGTGGAGAGAAGTAGATTGTCCCTGCCATCAGGAAGGAGGCTGAAGGCATGTTCGGAGATTGGAGCCCCACAGTGCAAAGGTGCCTTACTGAGGATGGTCCTAATGCACTGTCATCTAGAGGAAATTATTGGGGTGTCTTATTTCAACTTCATATTTTTCAGTGGGACTTTACGGGTTATGACCGGGCACAGTTTAAAAATAAGTAGGCTCTTTTAGAAACACTCTGTTCTTTAACATTTTGGGTGTTTCTCCCCAAAGACATCCTGCCCAGCTGGCCCTGCAAAGGTAGGGAGTCCGGGAAGTGGATGTGTTCAGGGTGAAGCAGGACTTAGCTCTGAAACAGGAGTGCAACTGGCTGTCCTACATTCTCAACTTCAAAATAAAAAAGGGCCCCTGAGAAATGACTCATTCTTCCCCATGCGATGTCCTGGGGGATATAACTGACAGGTTGATTTAGACAAAAAAAAAATAGATAAACAAAGCCACTCAGGAAGAACCTTCTTTGCAGGAGCTAGAAACAGACAATATGGTCAAGATTTGTGGAATGCCATCTAACATTCAGGAAGCGCCCATCAAAGCCCCGCTTTGGTCAGGTGTCTCACTGGCCACATGGGCTGAGGGATGGACAGTTGCTCCCTTGTGTAGAGACAAACTTGTGAACCACTCACATGAAGCAGAAGCAAAATGTCAGTGGAAATACTGGCTTTGGGAAATAAAACTGGAATTTCAGTGAATTTTGACCCATGTCAGACCAAGACTTTCTTTTCTGGCTGTGATTAAAAAAAAAAAAAATGTAATAGAGCTTTACTCTTAAATCCTCTTGGTCTCACAAAATATTTTAACAGGGGGTGCCTGGGTGGCTCAGTGGGCTAGAGCCTCTGCCTTCGGCTCAGGTCACGATCCCAGGGTCCTGGGATGGAGCCCCGCATCGGGCTCTCTGCTCAGCAAGGAGCCTGCTTCCCTTCCTCTCCCTCTGCCTGTCTCTCTGCCTACTTGTGATCTCTGTCTTTCAAATAAATAAATAAAATCTTTAAAAAAAATATTTTAACAGGTACAAATATTGGAGGTCCCTTCTTTTTTTTTTTTTTTTTTTACCGAGGCACAATTGACATATAAGATTATATTAGTTGCTAGAGTACAACATAACCATTCTTTAGCAACTTTCAAGTATGCAACATAGAATTATTAACAGTACGTGCCACGCTGTACATTACATCTCCATGATTTATTTATTTTATAAGTGGGAGGTCATACCTCCTGATCCCCTTCCCATTGTACTCCCCATTCCCACTGTGGGCAACCACCAGTCTGTTATCTGTATCCAGGAGCTTGTTTTTGTTTGTTTGTGCTGTTTTGTTTAGATTTCACACGTAAGTGGCTTGTCTTTCTCTGTCTGACTTATTTCACTTAGCATGATGCCTTTAAGTTCCATCCATATTGCAAATAGCAAGATTCCCTTCTTCTTTATGACTGAATTATACCCATCTATCTATCTCACATGTCTGAGTTCCATGTGTCTATCGACGGACAGTTAAGTTGTGCCCAGGCCTTAGCTATCGTGAATAATCCTGCAGTGAACAGGGAGGCACAGGTACATTTTCCAGTTAGTGTTTTCCTTTTCTTTGGATAAATACTCAGAAATTGAATTGCTGGATCTTATGGCAGTTCTATTTTTTAATTTTGGGGGGAGCCTCTGTGCCATTTTACATAGTGACGTCTGTCTGGCTGTGAGTTGACGTTGTACATTTGGGGCATGTCCTCTGGGCCAGAAGAGAAACTCTAAAATCTGGTGAATGGGCCCTTGGTTTGGGGAAGGCAAGAGAGCCTGGAGGGCGTTGCCAAAGCTGCAATGAAGTTAGAGGGGAGGGCCCTAGGTTTTCATTTTAGACTCTCATAGGGAAGCTTCGTGGCATTTGGGTCAATCCTAAAGCACAGGTATGATTTGCATGCTCAGGGTCTTTCCACACTATTGACTTTAGGACCAATTCTTCCTTTGTTGTGGGGGCTGTCTTGGGCCTTGCAGGATGGTCAGCATCATCCCTGCTTCTACCCACTTGGTACCAGAACATGCTCTACCCCAGCATGACAACCTAAAGTGTCTCCAGACACTGCCAACTCTTCCCCTTGGGGGCAAACTTGCTTCCCATGGAGTATCACCAGCCAATTGTCGAAGATGAAGGGAAAGGGAACAATAGAGCAAAGACAAAGGTTTGAATAACAACAACAACTACAACCACAACAACAACAACTACCATTTACTAAGCCCTTACTAAGTGCTGGGCACCAAGCTAAGATTTTGCACACTGCCCCATTCAATATTCAAACAATCCTATGAGGTATATACTACTTTCACTTCTACCGTAGAGGTTATTTTATTCATCATATATTTATTAGTGACTATTATGTGCCATGCCCTGTTTTAGGCAGCCAGGGTGTATCGGTGAATAAAACAGAAAAATACCATGCCATCGTGGAACCTTGTGTAAGGAGTAGTGTACCACCCGCCCTCCTCTCCCCCAGTAGATATCACCAGAAAACTCCCTTGCAAGGCAGGAGCAGAAGAGGAAAGATTGCCTGGTTCTGGCACATGAGAATTTTTAAGTCCAGAAGCCAGATATGAGGATGGGTGTATGGCTTCCGCAGTGACAGAATTGTTGAATTATCTGGAGTGCATGTCCTTTCTGGAGGCTTCCAGGTCTGGAATGTTCCAGAAGCACACATTCCCAGCTCTCTGAAGCTCTGAGCTTACACATATTCCTGTTAAGTTGCTGAGACCCCAAATTTTAGTCAAGAGTCCATAGCAAGTAAGGGAGTCAGGAGAGAGCCACGTCCATCCACCTTAAACTTTACCTTATATTTGCACTGTACACCTTTATACTACTTATTAGCTGCCTTGGGCGCTAACCAAAGTAATGTTAACTGTACACTAAGTCCAGGCATATCATTTTTGCATGTTCTGGAGCCCAGACCAGATTCTGTGCCCTGGTCTATCTCATTTGCTTTTGTTTTTCTGAGCACACCCCTCCTCCAAGTCAGTTGAGAAGGATAGACGTTTGGGTGGAAGCTTTGTTCTCTCAAGCAGAACAGGACAGGCGGAATGACCACTTTGTACCATGCAGTCCTCGGGGACCTGTGGCCTGAGGGTTTATCTGTGATATAATATATCCCAGCTGGCTTTTTCTAGAGCCATGCCCTCAGTTTGCACTGGCTGGTGGTGTTCACCACCCAACACTGGGGAGAAAAGCCAAAGTGACTGGACACAGAATGCATAAGACCTGGCCTTGGAGCCCTGTACATTTAACTCAGGAAGATTTTGGCCATAGCACACATATTACACAATGTTGGCTAATTCAATTTAAATAAAAAACTGAAAAGAAAGAAAACCACAATGAAATAGTGATAAAATGTGTGCTCATGCAGTAAGTCTGGAGTGGATTGCATTTATACTGTGACCCAGGCTTGACAATGTCATTAGAAACCTAGGACCCTTCATTCCCTCCATCCTGCCCCCTTGATGCTGCCTTCATCCTCAGATGCGTGAGGAAGATGGCTGCCGTAGTTCCAGCCATCAATTCTCATAATGACCAGAGAAAGAAGAAAGATTGCTCTTCTTTCTCCTTTCTTTGTTTTAGAAACAAGCAGATTCTCCGAGAAGTTTGTAGCAGATTTCACCCTCATATTTAATTGGCTAGAACTGGGTCACAATCTCCTTCCCAAACAAAACCTCGCCAGGAAGAATGGGCCCATCGTGGTTGGCTTATAGACAAACGAGAGTCACCATGTGAAGATGGATTTGGCCAACAGCTTCCCCTCAAGCATGTGGCTGTGTGAAAAAGGGTGGGTGCCCAAACCCAAACTCATTTCTCTTCAGAAGGAAGAAGAGAGGTGGGCTGTAGTCTAGGACAAGCAACTGAGAGTGTTCTCAACAGCTCATGATCTAGCTCCCACAAGTGCAGTATTCTCCATGCCCTCAGAGAAGGGGAACAATCAGTCTTGTATCTTCCCCTCCTCAGCCTTATCCTGAGGCCTCCACATCTGATGCACTTGGACTGTGCCAGCTGGAGGCCTTTTTTCTTTTTCTTTTTCGTTTTAAGCTGGTTATAACCTTACTCTGTCCTTAGGAAAGGCCTTTCTTCCAACAGGCTCCAGGCACTTTTACGGACTCGATGACCTCTGCCCAGAGGATTACTAGATTCCATTTATGGAGATGGTGTGAGGGTCATGAGGCAGCCCCAAAGGCCCAGTCTGGGCCTTCCTCCTCCTCATTTCTCCAATGGGAGTGATAGATCCTAAAAGGCCAAGGCTCTCCGTGGAGGCCTCTGGATGCAGAGGTTTGGTCTATTAACAAAAGCTTCCTTTGTGTGGACTGGAGGTTCTGGAAAAAATTGGCTCCCCAGCAATGTTAGAGAGGTACTTAGTGACTGCCTAGAGATGGAGTAGATTAGAACAGCTGAAATCAGGATTTGTCTATTTTGGCTCCATTCTAGTTTGTTCCTGTACCTTTGGGCAACACCATTGGTCTGGTGGGCTGTTGGAGTCTCTCAAGAAATGTTCAGTCTCTTCTCTAGCTGCCCAACGTGCTGGGTGTTGGACATAGAGCCATAAGCAAGACACAGTTCCTGCCCTCAAAGAACTCACAGATTGTGGGAGAGAAAACTTGAGGAATAGGCAATTGCAACGTAGCAGGGTAAGTGTGTTGGACAACCCCACCCTGCCCGCCATTGCTGGGTGTTGCAGGGTTCCCAGGGAAAGGTGTTGTTTAAGCTGAGTCTGAGGGGATGAGGGTAACAAAATATTGCCTGTCTCTAAGACCATGTCTCTACTGAGGTTTCTTGAAGTTTGAGGAGTACTCAGACCTTAGAATGTTAGTTTGAAAGTCACCTGAGGGAAAATAAGCTGGTCAGATAAATTTGGGAACCAATGGAGTAAGCAATCTGTAGGACCACACAGGCCTTTTCGTAAATGTACCAGTGAGAACCATGAATCTCTGAGAGGGTCATGGAGGGTCCATTTCCCAATCACACTTGACCACAAAATCCTTCCCCCCATCTCTCGTAGAGGAGTGATTCCGAATTTGAGAACTCACAGCACTGTAACTGAATTAAGGATGATTATAGTGAAAATATTCCTCTTGCTGTGGATTGTGGGTAGTTCAGCAATGGGCACGTGGCACTGTCTTTTGGCCACTGGGATGAGAGGGGAAGTGTGCTAAGGGCTGACAGGGAAGATTTTGGGAAAGAGAAAATGGGAAGAGACAGCTGCTCTTCTTCCTCTGGGCATGTTCTCTCTGCAGATGATGGCTAGACCTGTAGGGACAATGTGCCACCAGCCAGAGGATGAAGCCAGTACCTAGATGACAGAGTAGAAACAGAAGCAAGCCAGGTCTTTGATGACAATGTTGAGTTTCTGATTAAACACCACTAGAACCTCTTCTGTCTATTGACTTAACTTGGACTTATTACATAATATATTTCTTTATCTTTTAACTAGCTGGAGTCAGACCTTCCTGTTATTTGTAGTCAGAAGCCTCCCAGCTCAGGGTACCTGGGTGGCTCAGTCAGGTAGGCATCTGCCTTTGGCTCAGGTCGTGATCTGGGAGTCCCGGGTATCAAGCTCCCTGCTCATTGGAGAGTCTGCCTCTCCCTCTACCCCTGCTCATGCTCTCTCACTTGCTCTCTCTCAAATAAATAAATAGAAGAAGAAGAAGGAGGAGGAGGAGGAGGAGGAGAAGAAGAAGAAGAAGAAGAAGAAGAAGAAGAAGAAGAAGAAGAAGAAGAGGAGGAGGAGGAAGAGGAAGAAGAAGAGGAGGAGGAGGGGGAGGAGGAGGAGGAGGAGGAGGAGGAAGAAGAAGAAAGAAGAAGAAGAAGGAGAAGGAGAAGGAGGGGAAGGAGAAGAAAAAGAAGAAGAATAAGGAGAAGAAGGAAGAGAAGGAGAAGGCAAAGGCAGCAGCTCCTGGCTCCTAGCTGATGAACTTTCTTTTTTCTCATGACAATTTTCTGCTGGCACATTGAGTTATTTCCTTGATCAAGGCTCGTCATTTGGATTCTCAGGGTATAGGTAGGTAGCATGCCCTGGACTCAAGGGTCTGAGGCAGCAGGTGGCATATTAGTGATGCCCAAAAGCATGCCAGAGCCTCAGCTGGTGGACGCAAGTGGGGCATGCTGGTGGGCTGGCATTCTAGCGGGGCTATGGAATGCACGGGCTTGAAGGGCTGCAGACGCCCGACCAGCGACAGTTGGAGCTCAAGGAGTCAGGGCAGGGAGAGGAGAAAGAGGCTGCTCTGCAGGCTGGTCTGAACCTTCCTCCCAGGTTGGCATGGTGCCCGCACCCGCACCTGCTCCTTCTACCCTTACCCAGGGCTTTGGCTCCTTCCACTGCTCTCTCCCCAGTTCTCCTGCTTTGACTTCAGTAACCTCTCTTGTCCGTTAGTGGCCTCATTCCTTTGGCATCACTTTGGTTTTATGAGCAGCTCATAAAACCAAACCTTTACAAACATAGGATTTATTTTTAGACATATTCAAGGAAATTGTCATTTAAAGGTCTATTGACACGATTTATTGGCAATTGCAATCATTACCATCTTCCCCATTTTTAGGTGCAGAGCTCTGTGGTGTTAAGTTTATATTCCCGTTATTGTGAAGTGGACCTCTGGAACTTTTTTATTTGTCTTGTGTGATGGCTAATTCGATGTGTCATCTTCACTGGGCTGGGGGGTGCCCAGATTCCACATGATTTCAGGGTGTGGCTGTGAGAGTGTTTCTGGATGAGATTAGCATTTGAATTGGGAAACTTGGTAAAGTAGATTGCCCTCCCCATGTGGGTGGGCATCATCTAATTGAGTGACGGCCTGAATAGAACAACAAAACAGAAAGGGAAGGATTTGTCCCATTCCTGCCCACCTGCTTTAGCTGGAATATGGGTCTTCCGCCACCCTTGGACTGGGTTTACACCATTGACTTTCCTGGGTCTGCAGTTTGCAGATGGCAGATCATTGTGTTTTTCGGCTTCCATAACCAAGTGAGCCAATTCCTCCTAATTAAATCTCTCCTTTCCCCTCCTCTCTCTGGAGAGCCTTGACTAATCCATTTTACAGAACTGAAATTCTATATCCATTGAATAAATGCCCTTACCCCCTACTCCCCATCTCTGTAGATTTGATGACTTTGGATTCCTGATATAAGTGGAATCATGTGGTGTTTGTCTTTTTGGACCTCCTTATTTCACTTAAACTGATGTCCTCAAGGTTCATCCACATTGCATCAGGTGAAAGAATTTTATTCCTTTCTAAGGCTGAATAATATTCCATTGCATGTATAGATCACATTTTGTTTATCTGTCCCTCTGTTGATGGACATTGGAGCTGCTCGCACCTCTTGGCTGTTGTGCCCTGACATCCCTTTTACCTACTGTTGTGACTGAGGTGTGGGTTTCTAGTTCTGTTGCCCATGGCTCATTTTAACCCAATTTCTCTGGTGTGGCTGGTGGAAGGGACTATTCAAGAGATAACCTTAGTCTCCTAAGGATGATCTTGCTCATGAATTTTTCAAGAAAATAATGTATATGGAAAAAAACCTCCAAAGACCCCACATCTCAGTGTATAGCCAAATGAAAATGTATCAAGGAAAAGATGAGTATCTCTTCTCCAGTGTAGTGACTCATCTCAATTTGACTCTGTAGGCATAACTGTGGCTGAAATGTAAGCACACTTAAAAATTCATTTTCTCACCCATAAAAGGTAGTACAAGCTCAATATAAAACTTTTGAAGAAAAGCAATAAAAGCTACCATTTAATGAGGTCATATTTTGTGCAGGCTCTCAACTAGGGACTCTAAAGTTACTCTTTTTCATCTGCACAACTCTTTGAAGGAGGCATTCGTATATTTCGGGTGAGTTGCAGACTTGTGGGAGGCCATCTCCCCAGCCGCCATCATGGCCACCTCCACCCCAGGACCTGATTTATTCACCCTGGATGTGAGAGAGATCCAAACTCGGGAGCAGGTTCAGCCCACCTTGGGGAGCTTCCCCTTTGCCCTGAAGTTCCCATGGGCTCTGCAGTTCCCAGGGACGCTCTCTGCATGAGCAAGGGCCTGTCAGAGTTGGGAAAGCAGCTGAAGTCTTGCCCCACCATTGCCCTTTTATACTGGGGCTTACAACATCCTCCTAGAAAAACCTAGACTAACAACCTTTGTATTTCTAGTAAAGGGAATGTTTACAAACATGGGATTCTCTTAGTTCTTGAGCCAAACAGAGCAATCAGGGTCACAGACCAAGGCTTCCCCTTTTCCCTGGAAAACCCATTTCCCTCCATCCACTCCCAAGGGCTGATTTAATCCCCTTCATCTTGGTGCCTCCGATACAGATTTTGAGCTGATAGGAAATTCATTTTTCGTGTCTGTAGATGTGTGTGTGTGTGTGTGTGTGTGTGTGTGTGTTTGCAGGCGAAGCAACAGCTTTAGAGATTCAATGGTTTGCCCAAGGTCAGCCATCCAGTAAGAAAAAGTTAGAGATAAAAATCAAAGTGGTCGTGAGTGCAGGTACCTGCAATACAGGTGGGTTTGGGACTCAGCAAAGTCCCTTATCATGTCTGAGTTTCATTTTTCACATCTGAAAGGGGGAAAATAGTCAGTACAAGGTTGTTGCAGGGATTAGAAGTAATATATGTAAAGCGCCAAGCACAATGCCTAGCTCTTGGTGGGTGGTCCGTAACTGCTGACGATTATAATTGTGCTGCCTGACTCCAAAATCTTTGAGCTTTTCTTGGAACACAATACCTCTCTCACAGAAATGTAGAAAATGGAAGGGTGGGGGGGACAAAGAAAAAGAAAAAGAAAACCGTCAAATCATTCCCACCACCCCAGGATGAAAACCACTGGCTTTTGGTGATTTTCCCCATTCCCCCATTTCTTTCTTCTTTCTTTCTATGAAGCATTTCCCCATAGTTGTCATCCCACCATATATATGATTTGCTTACTATTTCCTTTTCACTTTTCATCACATGCCAGGATAAACTTTAAAGTCTACTTCCTTCCAATGGGTTTTGCAGGAACCTTGGAGGTTAGAAGCCTCCATGGCCACAGCCCTTTGGGAAATGTGGGCCACTCCAGGGGGGTAAGCGAGAGTTCCCTAAATGTTTTTTCATTCCTTCATGCTCTGAACTGTTGTTTTTCAGAGCTGGAGCCATTCCTTGGCATACTGGCTTCTTGACCTTCACCATGACTTTGTACTCTTACCTGGACAGCAGAGACTTCCTCCTTTGAGACAGTTTCTCTTCTTGTCCCCCTGTAGGTCCTCTACCTCGCTCTGGTCAGCAATGCCCCTAGATCTACGGTCATCAGCCTCACTTGACACTCTGACAGGGGGCTAAGCTCTTTCAACACAGCATTGTCTCACCGCCTTGGGATTTTTCACCCTTCCGCTCCCGGGGTTCCCCATGGGATTCTGCTTCAGGATCCATATCATTGAACTTCATGGAAGCATGCATTGTAGTTGTACAAAACTGAGACCATAACAAACTCACGCTAACTTCACCCGACCTCACTGCCCGCTAATGTCCTCTTTCTCGAAGATAACCCACAGCCTGTGGCTCAGTTGCTGTTCAAAAACTTCTCCATTATCCTCTGCCCACACCCCTGCCCCAAGCAAACCAACAAGATTCCACCTTCACCCGGAAGTGAAAGGCATGTGGGAAAGCTTCTTCAATGTTGCTCTTCTCCATCTCAAGTTTTCCTGGGATCTTTGGGCTCTTTTTCTTCTCCTAGGTCTCTGAGAAGAATTCTGTCAGATTTCTAAAGTTTCTCTCACCTCTTTCCTCCTCCTTTAAGATGGTCCTATTCATTGCTCATCTCTTGAATATACACACAGTACATATACTGTGACTACTTTTTTCCAATGATAAAGTCTATTTCATTCTAAAAATAAAACAGAGGAGCGCCTGGGTGGCTAAGTGGGTAAAGCCTCTGCCTTCTGCTCAGGTCATGATCCCAGGGTCCTGGGATCGAGCCCCGCATTGGGCTCTCTGCTCAGCAGGGAACCTGCTTCCCCCCTTCTCTCTGCCTGACTCTCTGCCTGCTTGTGATCTCTGTCTGTCAAATTAAAAAAAAAATCTAAATAAAATAAAACAGAAAGCAGCAACAATAATAGTAATAATAACAATCCATTCCTTTAATGGATTCTGCTTCCTCTTCAAGTCATTTCTCCTTCTATTGCCCAAATTACTAAATGATTAGGCTATTTCCACTCTTTCCTTTTATCCTGGCTTTTGCTTTTACACTGTAATGTAATTTCTTTCTTAGAAGGCGCTAAGAACCAGAGTCTTGCTAAATCTTACAGCTTTTCTCTTCGTTAGCCACCTTTATTGAATTCAACAGATACTTTTTAAGGCCCTTGTCCTGCTAGGTATTGTGGTCACTCCTAGAGCCACATTCAACCCTTGTCCCCCAGGGGCATGCTTTCCATGGCAGGTGGCCTGTGGATCAGCTTTTCTTCCTTTCTCTTCCTGACACCGTGACTCTATATTCTTCTCTTTCCTTTCTTATACTTTCCAATGATCCTTTTCTGTATTCTTCCCCAGGTCCCCTTGACTGACCTTCCCGCCCTACCCTGGAAATGGAAGCATTCCTAAGGTTAAATTGTTGGCCCTTTCCCCCCCATCCTCTCTTTTGGGCATTTGCCCTCAGTAATCACCTCGATTTCGCTGCCCCTGACTCTCCTCCATTGCTCTCTCATTTTGTATTGAAATCATTATAGCTTGCTAGATAGTCCAACTGAGATGTTTTGCATGTACCTCCCACTCGAAATGTCCAACACTGAGCTCATCCTTCCGTCACCTCTTAGGCATTTCCCCCCAGCACATGGACCGCCTCTGAGAACTTCCTCCATTTCAGGTTGGGCTTGAATGACATGATCCTGCACCCAAGGCCATAGCTGGTTGGAATGATGGCAGGTATCCCGCTGCCGTGGCTGAACTGGGACATGATACAAAGGCAGAGATGAAGCTGTCGCCTTCAGTCGTGTGTGTGTGTGTGTGTGTGTGTGTGTGTATTCAGAGAAATCTGGTTTGTGAAAGGAGGAACAAGTGGAGTGAAGAAAGGCAGCAAAGAGGGACCCTGCAGACTTGGGATGACTCAGCAGCACCAAAGAACAACATGGCCCTGGAAGAATTGACCATGCCTGATTCTGGGGCCTTGTAAGGTTCAGCTATACTGCCTGCCCTTATATTTTGGCATATAATCCTATATATATATATTTTTAAAGATTTTATTTATTTATTTGATAGACAGAGATCACAAGCAGGCAGAGAGGCAGGGAGAGAGAGAGGAGGGAGCAGGTTCCCTGCTGAGCAGAGAGCCCAATGCGGGGCTCCATCCCAGGACCCTGGGATCATGACCTGAGCTGAAGGCAGAGGCTTTAACCCACTGAGTCACCCCGGCGCCCCAAATCCTATATTTTTATAATCAATTCTCCCTTTTCTACTTGAGTCAGCATACGTGGGCTTCAAATCAAAGAGCTTTGACTGTAACACCCTCAAGCCCAGACCTTCACTGGGTAAGATTTCCCTTAGTAGTATGGACCCTCTTCCTTCCGTATTTAGGCTGAAAACCCTCAGGTTCTCTTTGGCACTTTCCTTACCTCATCCCAACTCCCCATCATCTCCCATTACCTAACCTCTTCTTTCCATTCCTCTCTTCACATCTAGGTCATTACCTCTCCATCAGACAACTAAGAATGCCATTGCTCTGCGGATTAACTGGATGGCATGCTTTTTCTTAATACCCCCTGTGCTTGCTCACCACCATGCCTTCTGGGGCTGCCAGGAGACTGCCTTCCCTTCTTTTCCTACTCATCCATCACACTCCAACTAAACATCTTCCTTACTGATAGGCTTCTTCCCCAACCAGTTAACACCCTGTCTGCCTCTGCGTCCCTATAACCCTTCCTACACCTCGCTCTGGGCACTTCTCCCATTCTGCTTCTTCTGAGATTTCCGGGTATCTCTGTGGATCATTTCTCCCATTACACCATTAGCTCCTTGAAGCCCGGGACTTAATCCTGTTTATTTGTTCTTCTTTTTCAAAACTTTGCCTTTAATTAATCAAAGAAAACTTGATACTAACTTCCTACAACCCATTCTCCCCCTAGCAGCCAGAATGATTTTTCAAAAACATCACTGAGATCATGTTGCTCTCTTCTTAAATCCTCCAGTGGCTTTTTCCTACACTTGGAGTCAAAGCCAAACCACCCCTCCCAAGGTGTATACGAAGTCACGTGACCTAGTCCCCCCCTGCCTCATCCATCCATCTAGGATCCTTGAATGTGCTAAGTTTGTTTCTGCCTCAGGGCCTTTGCCCAGCAGTCCTCTCTGCCCAGAATGATACCCCATCGGCTCTCTGCACAGGACTGTCTTTACTGTCCCTCAGACCTCAGTTTTTATGTCACCTCTTGAGAGAGGTCTTGGACATGTCCATCTATTCCAGAGTAACCATTATGTTACTCCTTATTTCACACCCTATTTACATTTTCTACATGGCCCTTCTGTTTGCTTTTCTTAAAACAGCTTGAGATCTACCTTAGAAACCATAAGAGACATTTGTGTGAAGTACATCATTCAGTCAATTTTAGTATATTTACAGAATTGTGGAGCCATCACAGGACTCTAATTTCAGGACATTTCAGCGCCCCCAAAAGAAATCTTATATCCATTAGCTGAGGAGTAGTGTCCCACCCCTCTCCTGACTACTTCACTGTTTGGCTTCTGGAAACCACTGCCCTATTCTCTGTCTATGCAGATGTGCCTGTTCTGGATCTTCCATGGACATAGAATCATACACTATGTGGTCTTCATGTCTGGCTCCTTTTACTTTTTTCAATGTTTCTGGGGCTTATCCCTGTTGTATTGTGAATCAATACTTCATTCCTTTTTGGTGCCAAATTCTGTTTCATCATACAGATACGCCACGTTTTATTTACTTTTTCATCAGTTGGCAGACACTGGGCTGTTTCTGGGTTTTGCTCACTGTTTCTCTGTCCCTCTCTGTGAACAGAGAGAAGGACCCACGTCTGGGTCATTCCCTGCTAGAAAGCCATAAGCATGTTCATGGAGCAGTGGCCGCGTCCTGGTGTGATGTCCCTGGGACACGAGGGAACGCACCGAAGAGCTGGGCGCCGTGGAGCAGACCTGCCTTCCCCAGGTCTCAAATAGCGTCTAGCCCGGAACGGGACTGCCAGCCACGTCCTCTGAGCACGTGCTTGTCAGGCTGCAGGAGGCAGTGGGCAGTGGGCGCTCTGCTGTCCGCCTGTGTGCTTTCTCACTTCCCCCTGGTAACACACGCCCCTCCACCCCCTCTCCTACTCTCTCCAGGCTGGAGCCGTGAGTGCCCAGGTTTCCTGCCATAAAGAGAAAGCAGGCGTCGGGCCCCAGAGGAGAAGCAGGCACTGAGGTCGTCAAGGAGCGTGCCAGATCTCTGGTTCCCTGAGGTCCTCGATCCCATGGCTCTTCCTTTGACTCTGGCCTTCAGCAGGATCTTCCCAGGTAAACGAATCAATAAACTCCTTTGTTGCTGTGGTGAGCTTGGCTCGGCTTCCTGCGACCTGCCATAGAGAGTCTGAGGAATCGGCTGAGGCTCCTCACTCACCTAACTGGTCTGGTCACAGTAACAAATAAGAATTGTCTAGGAGAGAGTACTTTCACAGTCATTATTTTATTCTACCCTCGTCACAGAGGGGGAGAAAAAAGTCACAAACCTAATTTTAAACATGTGGAAACCACAGATCAGAGGCAGCGAGGGATGTATCTCAGGTCACCCGGGTAAAAATTTGCACAACCAGGCCCCAGGCTCCCAGCTGGGCATTCTTTGTCTCCTGGCCAGGGCCCCAATGACAGGCTTTGGGAGGAAAGGGTGACATTGGCTCCTGGATTTTTGAGGGCATGGTGGGTGCCTAGCACAATGCCTGAAGTGTTTGCTGAGGAAATGACTGGATGGATTAGACTAGGTTCAGCAGCCAAAAGCTGGAAGACTCCTACACCTGCCTTGGAGTCGAGTGAAGAGGTCTCTGGGTATTGGAGAACCCGAAGCAGAGTAGAAGGGAAACTGTTGGTGCAAGTCAGCAAGTGAAAATCAAACAGCACTTAGCAGCGGCCGGATGCCAACAGGACAACACAGGCCCTGTCCCTCCTTCTTTTACTCCTTTCTACCTTCCTCCCAGCTCCGTGCCCCTTTCCTTATGGATTGGCCCAAATGCAGGACAAGAAGAGCCTTGTCAAGACCTTTCCCTGTGATCTGACTGACCCCCGAGTCAGGCTTCCTAGAACTGTACAGCAACATCAAGGCACACAAAAGATCAAGAGGACAGATTCTGACATTTGAGTTTCGGTCCCTAACTCCTACTCACTCCTGCTCAGTCCTCCCGCCACACACACTTGTCCAGGCCCATGATATTCTTCTCGGTGACCACTGTGCGGCAACATACTCCAAACTATCGGGTTTTTTTCCCCTCTGCTTCCCTCTTTCTCTGCCTTGCAAACTCCTACTCATCCTTCAAAGCCCCACTGGGATATCACCTCCATTGAAACTGTCTTTTAGGGATTCTCCCGACTCCAAGCTTCCATAGTATTTTATAAACATCACACTGTAGCACTTCTTACGCTCTGCTGTATTGTGGCTCTTTGCTATATTTGTGTGCACACCAGACCTCACTTCCTGGAAGGCCTGTCTCAGTGCAAGGAAGCTTTGTCTCCCCACCCTGGCCCAGCATCTGCACCCTAGTATGTGCTCAATAAATGCTTGTTGAAATGTTATGAACAAAGGCTGTGCTCTCCTGGAATGCAAGCCTGGGACTGTAAGAGTGGTTGAGTACATTCAAGGAGAATTTCTTTAAACTTTCTCTCATATGATGACTGATGACTGGAATGAAATCATTCGTAACACAATCGGGCTAATAAAAGAGGCCCTTTCAGCAAAAGTGCTTAGAGGACCTCTGGTTAGAAGTTATTTTTGATAAATAGTACAGAACAAACAAACAAACAAACAAAAAACCCCTTTCCTCTTTCTGTCCTGGTTGCTGCCTCACTGTGCAGATAATGAAGAACGTTCTCTTGGTCTTTATTTTGTGGCAAATGGTGTAGAGGGGAGATGGACCCGAGCTTGCCTGTATTAAGTTAAGAGGGCTGCTATAGCAGAGGACCACAGACCAAGAGCTTAAACAAAAGAAATTTATAGTCTCACAGCCCTGGAGGTTAGAAGTTCAAGATCAAGGTATAGGCAGGGTTGGTTCTTCTGAGAGCTGTGAGGGAAATCTGTTCTCTGCCTCTTCCCAACATCTGGTGGTTTGCTGATCATCGTTGGTGTTCCTTGGCTTGTAGGAAAATCACCCCAATCTCTGCCCTCAAGTTCACGTGGCATTTTCCCCATGTGTGCATTGGCTTCCAATATTCTCCTTTTTCTTAAGGACACTATTTGTTATTAGATGGGGGCTTATGTTAATGACCTCATTTTAACTTGATTCCTCTTCCAATACTCTCTCTTCAAATCAGATCACTTCCTGAGGTACACGGGATGAAGATGTCAACATGGGAACTTTTGAGGGACATAATTCAACCCATAACCATGACTCTGTGAACTGACAGCTGATCTGAGCTCAGAACCCAGAGTCCCAAAGCCAGGCAGGCAGGGATTACCGAAGTAGAGGAGATTTTGAGGGAAGTTTGTTTCTCTGCCTTGACTCCATCTCTCAGTGCCAGTAAGGCTTCATTGTGCTACTGGAGAGTCTCTGAGAGAAAGGTGCTAAGAACATTCCAGAAAACAAGAATGAATATTCACATAACCTGCTTTGTTTCAGCTACTGCCAGGAAAAAGGCACCTGCAGTGGTGGAGACAGACAGGGAGAAATAAAGTGAGAGAGAGACAGAATGACAGAAAATAAATGTACTTCTAAGTAGAGGCAGATTTCCCATGATGCTAATGAAACTTAAGCTTCCTGGCTTTTTAAAGAAGAATCCGGTACTTAATTTTGTGTTCTTTTTGAAAAGAAGAACTCTCCCTCAAATGACATGAAATTCAGGATCCTCAAAACCTAGATCTACTCTGCCTCTAACAAAAATACCTGGATGGTATTTGTGGTTCAGAATGGGATGTCAGAATTTCCCTTCTCCTTCATATACTTTGGGGGGAGGGGGGAAACTCACGTGGGCTTGCTTCCCCAAAGTCCTGCCTAAGTAAAATGCCTTGGCCACGGGGCCCCCCAGAAAACCAGTCATTGCTCCTTCTGCCCCGTCCACATGGAATGGACCTCACTCCTCTTCCCAGTGAGTGGCAGCTTTAGAATCTTAGCAGAGCTTGTGAGTCCCCGGAAGGGACCTCCTGAAATGGGGAACAGAACCTAGGACAGATGCCTATCAGAGTGAGGGGTGGCCAAGGGAAGGTCCGGAGGAGCCATCCCACCAGCCCTCTGAGGGATGGGTTGGCAAGGGGGGCGGGATGGGTGCTGAGAAAACAGGTGACAAGTTCATGTGACAGCCAGGTCCCCCCCTCGACCTGCAGCTTCTCCTCAGGCTGCAGGGGTGCTGGAAATGCTGAGGGCAAGGCATCCTTCAGGCCAGTGCTGCCCTGCTCACTTAGCAATTTTCCTTCTTTCGGGCTTTGCCCAATTCTCTCTTTGTTTCTGGGTTTTTCCTTTCCATAATGTGATTGCGGAGCTGCATGCCGGCGACACTGCTCTTGGCCAGGGCTGGCTCTTCATGTGCCGGTAATTAACTTGGCAGAGACGTTGGTATTTAATAGCTAAGGCTGACTGGTCAAAATGTCAATGATCTCATTTCTCAAAAATGTTTTAGGTGTGTTGTATTTTTTTTCTCGTGAGCCCACGGTATCTATTTGAATTTCCTTTTCTCTTAGATGAGATTTATTTGTACCATGCAGGCAGTAACTGATGTCTTCTATAATCTAATCTCTCTCACAGTTGCAATCCCAGTATTTGAAGAAACTAGGATTACGGGACCATCAGCATTAGTATCTTTATTGGTCTGCCACTTAGGGATTAGTCAGAACTTCTGTGTGGCAAAGCCAACATTGTCCCATTCTTTCTTTCTTTCTTTTTTTTTTTTTTTTAAGGTTTTATTTATTTATTTGATACACAGAAAGAGCACAAGCACAGGGAGAGAGAGAAGCAGGGAGCCTGATGTGGGACTCAATCCCAGGACCCCGGGATCATGACCTGAGCCGAAGGCAGACACTTAACTGACTGAGCCACCCAGGCACCCCCAACATTATCCTATTCTTAAGAGGACTATGTGACAGGCTTGGAAAGACCAGTCATAACTTCAGATTTCTAAATAATCAAAGCAGGTAGACATTCAGTGATTGCTTAGTGATTGAATGTTATAATGGCTAGAAAAAACTTCACTTCAAATCAACTAGGTATTTACAAAGTCCAATCAACTCTGTCGTCATGGCCCAAGAAATAATTATCCCTATTTTGTTGATGAAAGTTTTGAAGCGTAAAAAACAAATGGCTGGCTCGACTTTGCACTGACTTAAACGTATTAGTCACAGAACTTAAATGAAATCCTTAGTTGGGTATTTCTGATCTCAGGCTAAAAAGGGGGGGCATCTTATAAGGAAGAACTGATAAAGGAGCTAGGAATGTATAAAGAAGAATGTGACTGTGATCTGGCCTAGACTTACAGACACCACAACTTCAAGGCTGGTCAGAAGCTATAACAGTTCAAAAAAGTCCTTGAAACTCTAACTCACATAGTAGCTGAAGTTCTGGATTCTTTAGTTCTCTGCCATTGATCTGATTCAGTATGAATCTGGTATCTTATCTCCCTAAGCCTGCCCACTTCTCTTTGAGCCCCTAGTGGAAGCTCACCAGCCCCAACCCCTCCCCGCCCCCCACTATTAAATTCCCCGTCTGTTTTTTAAAAAATTTTTAAAAAAGATTTTATTTATTTAAGAAAGGGAAAGAAGGCATGAACAGGAGATAGAGGGAGAGGGAGAAGGAGACTCTCTGTTGAGCAGGGAGCCTGACACAAGGCTCGATCCCAGGACCCTAAGATCATGACCTGAGCTGAAGGCAGATACTTGACTGACTGAGCCCCCCAGGCGCCCCTAAATCCCCTGTTTGAGTAGAGCTTTGCTTCCAGCTCCCCGTTTAAGTCACAGACGAGCCTCTGGAATACTTGGGTCCCTGGTTCCATCAGGTGCGGCTTCGTTGGGAGTACTGTGACGTGTGGCAGAAGAGGGTCACCCCATTTCAGTTACAATCAGAGCCGCTCTTCTCAACCACACTCTAGTCCCTGGAAGGGGACAGGGTGGAGTGTGGGTGCTGTGATTGACTGCTCTGAATAACACGGTGACGGAACCAGAACCATTTCCCTGTTTCATGCGTGCTGAGCACATAGCAGAGGAGCTGATTTAATCCACCCTCTGGAAGGGCAACTGAAGATGGCGGCTGTGCCAGCTCGTGCGACTCATCTCCAAAGCTCTAGGAGAGCTCAGCCTCCAAAGGAAGAGAGAAAGAAGAAAGTGAGGGAAGAGCACAGTCACCAGTTAGAGGGCTGATGTCCGTGGCATGTCGGCAGTGACATTACAGAGGTAATGACTGGAGGTGGGTCCCCAGGACATCTGATTGTTCACCGTGAGGCCTCCAGAGAGAGGGCTCACGGCTCGGAGCCCGCCGGCTTCTAGAAAGCAGGAGATGACAATAGCATATGGCACTTCCCTGTCTCTTCTGAGGCGTGAGGACAGGTTAACATTTGCACTACATTTTGAAACTCTGGGATGAAAGGTGTGAACGGACTACAAAGACACGTGGTGCTGGCGATTTACATTCGGTCCCGAGACTCCTGGGCTCTTGCTGGAGGCCCGGCTTGGCAGACGTGGTCCAGCGGAGGGCAGCTACAGGGCAGGGGACAGAGGCACTGAATGCCATGTGCCGCGGGAGCAAGGGTCCGTGGGCTGCCGCCGTGGGGGAAACCCAGTGTTGAAGAGACGGTGTCTCGGTGAGGAGATTCACTCTCTGGTAAACTGAAGGGTGTGGGAGCTGTGGTTTGTCTTGTTTCAGTAAAAAAGTTCTTGGGGCAGCAAGACTGGACCTAGGGCAGCTTCTCCCTGGAGGCTGGGTAGAGCTGAGAGCCCAGTCCTGCCAGGCAACACCGACCTTCTGCTAATGCCCACCCCCACCTGCGATGACTGTCCGGACACAGAGGCCGGAGACGGAGACGGAGACGTAGGGTCCAGCCAAGCCGGTTTCATGAGGCCTCAGCCCTGAAACAATCACCAGGTGCCTCTTGCCCCACCTCCTTCCCTCAGTCTCTTTGATATTTAATTTCCTCTTTGAGGCTGTCCCCAGAGGCTGCTTTCATTGATTCCATTTACTGGGAAGTGGTGGTGGGTACGAGAGGCTGGTAGGCGGGTGTGGCCAAGTGTGTGGTTTGCTCTGGGCCCTGGAACCTGCCTGGGCATGTCCCTAGGAGCTGGCTATTCCCAAGCCGGCCTGTAACCCAGCTCTGCTCATTCTACCCACTCCTGCCTCGGAATTGGGATTCCAGGACCTTTGTTTATTGACCTCCTCACACCCACCAATAAAACCTTCTAAGTAGAATGCCTGGGGAATCCACTGGTTGGGAGGCAGGTTAATAAGGGTAAAGAAGGGATAGGTTTCCACCTAGACGTCCCTCCTCCCTTACACCCACCGTGCTTGAGAAGCGCGTTCTCCCCCTCCGAGACCGAGTTTTCTAACCTGTTCAAACAAGGTGACGATGTCTCCCCTACCGCGTCACAGGAGCATTTTGAGAATTGGATGGTTTAAAAGGTATGAAAGCATGCTGTCAACGGTGAACCACTATGCAAAATGTTAGTGATGTTCCTGAAGCCGCTCATTCGTTCCTGGACCTGCGCGGGACACATTGTACACAGGCGATGAACTAGGGGACTGAAACTAGCCCATGACATCGGAGTCTAACCATGCTTCAGACTGAGCCACGGAACGGCAGCAGGGCCCAAAGGCCCTCACCTGAACTCCGTGCACATGCAGAGGCACGTGGGAAGGGCCTGTGGCCCTGCTGACATCAAGCATAGCTAAGCTCAGGAGCCTGCCTTTGGTGTGGATTCCGTTTAACTCACTAGTGAATGTTCTGGGGTCTTCCACCAGGGCATCTAGAATGGGGGGACAGTGGTTGAGACTGTCTTCTAAGGGCGATGGGAAGCCATTGGAAGGATTAACACAGAAGAGTAGTCTGATGAATTTAAATATGAAAACCTTCCTCAGGCTCTTATGTGGGAAATGGAATGTAAGTCTTTGTAGTGCAGCTGTTGTTCAGGGGACAAGCCTCTGGGCCCCCATTTTGTTCAGGGAATTACCTTACCATGTGGATCCTGGTGGGAGATTTTCCACCCCCGCCCCTCCAGAAGCTGAGCAGGCCAGAGACTCCATCCACTAGTTCTGAATGCTAAGGAATGGGCATGGGTGCTCCACCAGGGACTCCAGATCTAGTTCCCAGAGATGAAGACCTGGGCCAAGGCAGATTTGTGCCAGCAGTGGCCAGCCCAGGGGTTGGGGGAATCCTGCACCTAGAGCCACCAGGGGGCCCATGCTAGAGAAGTGTGGAGGTCCAGCAGGGGCAGCACAACATCCCTACCATGCTCATCCTGTCCCACGATGTTGCGGCAGCTTCTCAGCCTCTCTGGGTTCCTGCAGATTTCTGAGATGAGTTCGACTCCCCTCTCATCCATTCTGTGAACCCCCCAAGATTGACAATAATCCGCTTCCCACTTAACTAGAGTTGGGTGTGTCCAGAGCACTGACATGTTTAGAGGGAAGGGGAGAGAATGAAGAGCCTGCTTAGAGGCTTACCCAGTCCACGGGCGAGAAATGATGGCAGCCTGCATGGTGGGGCAGGTGGGAAGAAGCGAGTGCCATGGATTTGGATGGTGTTGAAGGTAGAGTTGTCAGAGTTTCCTAGTTGTTTGTATGTGGTGAGGAGCAGAGCAGAATTTGGCTTGAAAACGTTTAAGGGTTTTGTATAAGCCCAAGAAAAGTCTGAAAGGAAAGGCGCCAAACCTTTATCAGGGCTTATGTCTGGGAGGTCACCTGGACCTATGGAGGGAGCAGAGGCTTTGCCTCATATTTTACACATAAAAACATGATTTATGTTGTACTAACTTAATATTTTATAGTAACAAATGGTAGATAGCACTGGGGTGCTTATTTTTGATTTGTCCTGTATTTTGTAAATAAAATGTAAAAAAAAATTTTTTTTGAGGGAAATCTTTGGAAAATTTGGATAGTGTTAGATTAAAGGCAAAATTAGATTCATGGAGAATGTTTGGGTCTTTTGAAAAGTTGAGGGGAAAAATAAAGATGCTCTCTCGGCTAAATAAAAGAAATGCTACTATTTGAAAGGGAAAATAAGTGAAGAGGACCAGGGGAAGATTTTAGTAGGAAGTCATCAATCAATTTACCCTGGAGTGGAAGGTTTCACAACCAAGGCGCAGAGTACCGTGCTTCCTTAAATAGCATTAATTATGTCTTTAGGAAGTGAAGCTATACTGAATCCAAAGCTATCTAGATTTGAGACCAGATAGTTAGCAGCTAGTAAGAGTTTACGTACATCAGAGATGAGGCATTCCTGAGGGACCTTGTCAGAAGACTGTCTAACCTTTTCCCCCACTCCCGTACAGACTCCCCCACCCCCCACCATCAAGTCCCAGCTTGGGAAGGGGAGGGAGGGAAGAGAAGACTGGGCTTGGGAAGCAAGGTGGGAGTGCTATTTACCAAAAGGTGCAGGAAGAGGTCAGGCTCTGAAAGCCAAGCGGGGTTGGTTGTCACTCAAAGCTAAGTTTAAATCACATGCAAGTCTGCAGGCCAGTTGTTCATTTCAGATCCTGAAGAACCAAATCCAAATAGGTAACTGGCCATATAGGTAAGGTAGGCACAAGAGGGGGAAGCTGTTGCTTTGAGGACTCCAGTGCAAACCTGACATTGGTGAGCTGTGCTATTCGGTCACGGGTAGAAGTGTCTCTTGGGTGGCAAAGAATTCTTGAGAGGAATAGACATGCTTTCTAGGTCACAGAGTCTCCTGAAATCCAGAGGCTTTTACCTGAGGGAAATAGGGACATAAATCAGATTTTATTCCAGATTCATCTATCCATTTATCCACTTGTTCATTCAGCAGTATCAGATTATAAACAAACTCTATGATATAATGACATTACTCATTCCAATTAACTTTGGGGGAAATAAATGCAAAGCGAAAGCTTTTCGTGAATTTCAAATTGGGTATAGGTTAATGAACATGAGGTAAAGCAAAGTGTTATTGACTAAAGGTTTTTGGAGGATCAGCTCTGAGGAAAAAAATTGGAATAATTCGTAAGTAGCATAAAAAATGTTTCCATGTAAATGGGTACTGCTAACAGTTCTTTAAATATGCGTTTCTTCAAGTAGGCTAAAGAAAGTTGGACTGGGATTTAGCTGATTGTCCTCATTTACTTAGCAAACCTTTTCTTCACAGACAGCATAAAGCTTACCTTCATCCCAATGCCCAAGTTAGCATATATGGAAAAGAATAGACTTCCTTTTCATGAGAACTGTTTGTTAATTCGATCCTAATAAGAAGAAAGGTATAGCAGCTGGAAGAAAAAAATATATATATTTATACTGGTGTGCATAAAAACTCGTAACTTAAGTTGTCTGAAGTTTTGAATTATTACACTGTGTCTCCACCTGAATAGATAGATCCGCACTAACAAGATCTAGAAGTCTCTAGAATAAAACTCTGAAGTTCAAAACATGACAATACAGTCACTAGGCTCCACTCCAGAAGTTTCATTTGCATTAGGGAAGGCAGAGGATGATGGGAATCATGTTCGGAAGAGCATCTAAGTTTCAGAGTTTCCCGAAATAAAGATACCATTATTCAGTTGCAGGCACATCCCCAGAGGCTCAAGTTCACCCCAATGATTAATTTCAAGCCCGTTCGCCTGGTGGTAATATGCCTTTGCAGGGAGTCAGACTCCTCCCCGGCCCCAGCTCTGGAGATATTCTTCATATTCAAGCCCAGTACTGTGCTTATCGACCACAAAAAAAAATAGTAGCTCTGGAGGCCTTCCAGAGGCAGCTCTCTATTCCTTGCTTGGAATTCTTTTCTCTGACCACTTTATCTCTCACACGCTTCCACATGTGCTGTTTCTCTGTAGGTTGTAAACACACACACACACACACATACACACACACACACACACATTCACCCAAATCCAAGAGCTTAGCAGAAAACAGGTCCATGTTTGCAGGGAGTTTAGGAAGGCCAGCCCAGGGAAGAGGAAGGCAGGAGATAAGCCTTGGGTGGCTGCTTGCCACGCTTTCTGTTTTCTCCCCTGCCAGATGGTTTCCAACCCCCTTTTAGTTCCAGAACAGCCTAAAGCCCAGAGCGGGCAGCCTGCCTACCCAGAGTGACATCTGTGTTTCTAGGAAGGCCCTCTTCAGCTCCCAGACACGCCCTATCCTTCTGGCTCAGGCCTAAAAGCTGGTGCTGGGAGCAGGGCCTTTATCTGCGGTGATAATTCTCCTTAAAATGCAACCCCCCCACCCCTTGCAACAGGTAGGGGTGGTGGAGTGGGAGATGGTACAACTCACAAAGCCTTTGCACCTGCGGGGGTGCAGGGGTGGGGGAGGAGTGAGGGTCTGAATTTGGCCTCACTTGGATTCTGCAGCCCCTTATGTGGAGGGATGAAGTTTTCTGCTCAGTACAGGGTTACTAGGAATTCCCATGGCGACTGCTGAAACGAGTTGAGGTCCCCTGGAGATGGCAGATGTGGGGGACATTCGAGGCAGGTCTCCTGCTAATCCTTGCATGGCCACTCTCGTCTGGCTTCCTGGCATAGTGGTTTTTTTCTAGAAGGTCTCACAGAATAAGGGGCAGAGATTGTCATCCCTGTGTCCTCAGTGTCTCAAGCCCAGGATGCCCTGACCAGACTGAAGGTTTGCAGAATGAAGGCAGGCAGGCATACAGGAGCGAATGACACACTGGGTGGGACTTCCCCTAGTGAGAACAACTTTCTGCAAGTTCCCAGCATGCTCCGTGAGCCTGGCCACCTGGAGCAGTGACATTGGCCTTCCCGTTCATCCGAACTCTCGGGCACTTCTGAATGTGCTTTGGCACAATAGGAAACTGGGGCTCCTCGCCTCCCTCCGGGGGGCTGTGCCAACGCAGCTGCTTTCCCACCCTGCTCACTCCCCGGTGGAGGCTCTGCTTTTTTTCCAAACCTTTCCACCTGGCCTGGAGCCAGGGAGGCTTCTAAGTCACACTCAGAATTTCCACGACAGTCAATAGACCAAATGAACCCCCTCGCAGCCCCTGAAAGAACTCTCTCCCGAGTCCCGCCGTGTCTGGCAGCATTTCGTTCGCCCCATTTTGATACAGGCCTGTGGAAGGTCAATGAGTCCTTTAAAAAGCAGGCAAACATGGACAAGGGCCCAGTTCTAACCTGCTGACTGTGCAGTTCTCTGCTGCAGCCCACAGTCCCCCGCTGAAGCCCTCACAGTGATTTCTCACAGAGGTCTGTAATCTATTATGCTACAGTTGACTGCTGCATTCAAATGTAAAAACAGATCCTTGGATCAACACCCTATAAAAAGCCAAGAAAAATGTGGTAGTGTTCTTTCCTGGCTCAAGCCTAGAGCTTTCTGAGGGAAGCATCCTTGAGAGCCCAAAGCAGCAGGCAGTCCGGTACCTGTGTGGCTTTTCCTGGTCACCCGATTGGTTCGGAATCCCAGCGAGATGTGGGAATTCCAGATATTAGCTCTCTTTCGGGGCAGCGAGGGGCCAATGACGTCCCCAGGGCCTAGGAATCACCAGATTATTTTCACAGATTCAGATGGCACGGGAAACAAGGCTGGGTCTTTCCTGTCCTCCAGCTCCCTCCCGCTCCCACTCTGGACCAAACCATTCTGGAAGAGGCCACTTTAACATCGCTGGGCAAAACATACTCCCCCAAGCTAAAATACAGCTGCTTTCTTAAAATAAAACAATAAGCTGGCTGCCTAGAGGTCCTGGCCAAGCCCCAACCAAAACAAAATTTCCTGCATCCTTCCACATTGCTCGCCATCCATGCATAAAATCCACACGGGGCGGGGGGTGGGGGGGATGTGAATTAGGATCCGCTGGGATACCTGAAGGTGTGGGGGGAAAAAAAGATATCCTTATTCTCCTTCTTGTCAGCTTGTCACCCTGCTCCCTTCCCTACCACCCCCCCCCCGCCCCCGCCGCCATCCCAAGAATGCCCCAGGGCGGCCTCAGTGCCAAGTGCCAGAAGGAGCTGGGTCACCAGTTTTCCTCCGTTTCGCTGGGCTGTAAGGAGTGCTGGTACCACACCGGCACACCCGGGCACGCTCATCTCCTCCCCCGGGAAATGGCCAAACTGCTGTTCACATTCTGTCCGCTTCGTTTGTTCACCTATTGGCAGTTACCTTGCTGAGATCATTGTTTTTCTCTCCTGTATTTTTAGCCCAGAACAAACGTCCTAGTAAGAGGAGAGGACTACCTCAGACCCTGTCCTTGCTTCGGGAATGCGGCAAGCCTTGCTTTGGCTGAGCGCGTGGAAGTAACTTTCACTGTGCTAAAAGGAGATTTACTTGATGGGCGCTTGGGCCAAATATACGTGGAGACTTTGCTTTTAGTCTGCGGGCACGTGTGCTGCCAGCTACACGTGTATCTGGGGAAACACATACGGCACACGTGCGCACATACACGCACATACCTCTCCTTCGTTTAATTTTGATCTCGGTGGAGTCCACGTTGGGTATCAAGTCCTGTTCCTGGTCTAAAACTTGGATGCCTTCACTGACCTGTCCTTGGATTGTGGGCACGTGCCAGTGCCCAGCACAGTAGCTGGCATGAGCTGGATAGGCAGGATGCACCGAAGGGACGAAGAGACAAATGGCACGTGGTTTCCAGAGTGACATTCAGGCTGGGAGAAAATCAAAGAAGGCACAAAAAGCCACAGAGATGCTGCTCTCTGCTTGGCCTTCTGACCTTGACTTTGGGGAATTCGGGGAAGGGAGCCTCTGTCATATGCTCCGCTGTCCCTCCAAGACTGCATCGAGCTGCATCCTTCTGGTCATTTGGGTTCAGCTCAGCTGACCCCTTCCGAGACAGCCTTCCTGAATGCCTTGTCTAAAGAAGCCTTCCTTGCACCATTTGATCCTTTCCCCTCACCTTACCCTGATTGGATGTTTTTATAGTGCTTTACCCCCTCTGAAATGTTTTTCTCTTTCGGTCTGTTTATTGTCTGCGTTTCCTCTTTAAAGACATGCTATTTCATGTCTGTCTTTTTATTGTGGTGTCCGCAGCACTTAGATTGGTGGCCAGCACAATGCAGTTATTCAATAAATGGCTAAGTTATGAGTCCTCCTTTGCGTGGTCACAGAACTCCCCAGGGAGCCATTAATGGAAAGCGGGTCAGAAACAGAACAGCCCGGCTTTCCCCCAATTCCTCCTTTCCCTTCATCTGCTTCTCTGGCTGGGCCCGGGGTGCCTCATGCCATTATCCATCCTCGAATGTCCGCTTTCCCTGTCTGAGCAGCTGGCGCGCATCTCCGAGGCCCGAGCCTTCTGGCGCCCACGGCACATTCCTGATGATGTGGGCTGCAAACTGTGTGCCTCTCACATGTGGATGCCGTTGCTCCCGCCAGCATGGCTGCGAGCTGATTCTTCCCTGCCCTGTCCTGCCGGCTGCCCTTAAGCGGTCAGCCCTGGCCATCCTGCACACGTGGAGATGGAGCCCCCCCACACCCATGGGGGCCACAGCCTCTGGGTTGAATAGTTTGCTGCAAACCATCTCCCTGCCTGTCTGCCTCTGATGCTGCTCTGTGGCTCATGCCTCCTCGTCCTGCCATCTGTCTCCTCTTCCTGGTTTCCCAATGCTGGTCCTGCAGAGCCCTTCAGCTTTGACCTCTCACTTCTCACCTGGAAGTTAGGGCCCTCCTGTCTCTGGCCATGATGTGGCCTGCTGACCCAGGTTCAATGGCCTGGGCCTTCCAGTCGGGACCCAGTGTATTAGTTTGCTTGGGCCGCCCTAACAAAATACCACCCACTGGGAGGCTTCGATAACAGAAACTGATTTCTCACACCGACAGAGGCTGGAAAGTCCAAGATCAAGGTGCTCCCCAAGTAGGTTTCATTTTGAGCCTTCTTCGCTTGGCTTGTAGGAGGTTGCTGTCTCACTGTTTCCACATTGTTGGAGAAGAGAGGGACAGAGACAGAGAGAGTACGCGTGTGTGTGTGTGTGTGTGTGTGTGTGTGTGTGTGTGTATGTGTGTTTGAGAAAGAGAAAGAGAGACAGAGACCGAGACCGAGACCGAGACCGAGACCCTGAGCTCTCAGATGTCTCTTCTCATGAGGACACTAATCCTAGAGGATCAGGCCCCACCCTTATGACCTCACCTAACCTAGTTAACTTCCTCACTTCAAACACAGAACACAGAAACACTGGTGGTCTGGGCTGCAACAGAAGGATTTGGAGGGGACACATACACTCAGTCCCTGACAGTCAATACGCTGATTTCCGGGGTGAAAATACTGAGGCATTAAGCTATACAAGTAGTAAATGGCAGAGTGGGGATTTAAACTTAGGTCTGTCTGACTACAGAGCTCGTCTAGTCATCATCTCAATCTGTCTTTCTAGGCTATACCTTTACTTCGACATCTTCTTTTCTTGGCAGCCTCCTCTGGAGTCAGACAGCCTTGAATTCAAATTCCCACTGTGGAACTCTGGCTGTTATAATCCTGGATGAATAATTTCCCTCCAGGCCCAGGAGGTAGCATGGGAAATCTGAGGGTGAACTTGGCCTTTCCCTCTGCCTAGACCTGGTCTCCCTGGCAAGGCTCACAGTAATGATAATTGTCACTACTCCTACTCTAACTACTAAAATCTGAGGACTTCTTGTGGTATGCCAGTCCCTGGGCCAGATAAGGTTATGTGTATTGTTTCTACTTCACTTTGACAAAGTTATAAATTAGATGTCAATAACAGAGTTAAACAGAAGTGAAACGAACTGGTGGAAGTCATCAGCTAGAGAGTGGCCAATTAGGGTTAAGTGCACATCTGCCTACTTCTAAAGTCTGCTCTCCTTCCCCAACAGACTTTAAATTTGGGGTGGGCTGATAGAATCGCTTCCACCCCATTCTTCTCTACCACTTACTTCCAGGCAGCATACTGTCAGTACAGTAAAAAAGGCAACCTGAAATGTATTTAAGAATTTAAGGAAAATTTAAATTTTGTTCTTCTTAAACAATATGAAGACCTACGGTAGTGTAGCTTTGAGTGGTAACACCCTGGCATAGGCGAGAGTTGTTTTTATCATGTCGTGGTGTATAAGGTAAGACACCAAGAGAGGTGAGAGAAAGAGATTGTGTTTTTTCTCTTTTCTCGAGGTCTGGCTTTCTGTGTCATCACTCAGTTTAGGCCCACTATTCATCTGATGCCATGTCATCACCCTCCTTTCTGATCGCTTTCCACGAGCTTTACATTGTGGGATAGGAAGGTGAAATTCTTTTGTTGTTGTTTTAGAGAAAGCATACATGAGAGCAGGGGGAGGGGCAGAGGGAGAGAGAGAATCTCCAGCAGACTCCCCACAGGATGCAGAGCCCGACATGGGACTTGGCCTTGAGACCACAAGATCATGACCTGAGCTAAAATCAAGAGTCCTATGCTTCCCCGACTGATCTACCCAGGCGCCCCAAGGTGAAATGCTATTCCTGGTGAACCTCACTAAACCCTGACGATCTCTACTGGATGATCTCAGAGTACAGGGCACTAATGGGCACAACCAACCTCTGGAGAACACTGAGAGTCATCTAAAGTGTGTGTGGGCAGGAATGGCAATCTCTGGGACCCTGTGTGCCTCTGACTCTCTTTGGGCCATTTCTTTCTGTGAGGACCTTGGTGTGCTCCATGCACTGCAGACGGCTGAGCTTGGAGGTTCATATATGCTTTTGGAATCCCTGCTTCACCGGAAAGAGGCTGAGTGTTCCTAAGTGTTTGTCAGAAAGAGAACGGCAGCAAGGAAGAGCAGTGTGATGTTCACCAGGCCCCAATTCTCATTGGTTTTACACTATTTTTCATTTGTGAATGGAGAGCTTCGTGCTTTATTGAAAACGGTCTTTTGACTTTGGGAAATGTGATTCTTAATCTTTCGAGGGTAGAAAGGGGCTGTTCGGCAGGAGAAGGGACATCCTTTCTTGTTAGGATTGTCTAGGAAGCATCTTCAAATCAGTGTATACCTTCTCTTTCTCTTAAGGGAAGCATCTATTCAGCAGAGAATCACTGCATCCACAACAAACCAGTGCTACAGGTAGGAATGTTGGGGATGGCCACTCAGTGAGCTGAGGTGGAGAAGAAATACAAGGGAAGGGAGGGACAACTGAGTGGGAAGTAATCAGAGAAGGACACAAACCATGAGAGACTCTGAACCCTAGGAAACCAACTGAGAGCTGCTACAGGGGAGGTGGGTGGGGGGATGGGGAGAGTGGATGATGGGCATTAAGGAGGGCACATGATGTGGTGAGCACTGGGTGTGGTACGCAACTGATGAGTTATTGGACTGTACATCTGAAGCTAATGAGCTACTGTATGTTGGCTAATTGAATATAAATTAAAAAAATTGAAATAAGTTCATCTAAGTTTTGATTCCTTGGGGGTAACATGGTCTTCAGGGTTGCAATGCAGTTGTTATTAAATACATATTTGTTAAGGGGCACCTAGGTGGCTCAGTCAGTTAAGCATCTGCCTTCAGCCCTGGTTGTGATCCCGGGGTGCTGGGAATGAGCCCCTCATCGGGCTCCCTGCTCAGCGGGGAGTCTGCTTCTCCCTCTGCCTCTTACCCCATTTGTGTTCACTTGCTCTCTCTTTCTTTCTCTCTTTAATAAATACATAAAATCTTAAAAAATAAAACATAAATAAATAAATATTTGTTAAATAAATGTGTGGAGATCAACAGATGTTTTCTTATTGGCCAGTCTCCTGCATTTCATTGCATTCTCCAGTAAGTTCCTATGGATTGAGTTTTGGTACTATGGTTGGCAGGTAGACATAAAAGCCAACAGATGTTATCAAAGACAGACTTGATGAGACTCCAATTCAAGGAGACTTCTCTGGGGTCTGGGTGACAAAGTAGGGCCAATGCTGGTAATGGAACTCAGTGTGGCGCCTGGCACACTGGAGACTGAGGGAGCCTCTGGACACAATGCCTTGGCATGGAGACTGGCATGCTCAAGACGGGCAGGAGGAGGCGTAAGCTTCTCTGGGACTTGGTGCACTGTCACATGGGCAAGCGGGGACATCAGCAAGAAAGGAGGAGCTCTGTGGACATGGAGGCTGGCAGGCTGATTGTGGGCATGTGAGGCATCTTAGTGGAGAGACTCAGAAATCAGAAGGGTAAGTGGGGTGGGTTATCACTGTCATGCAGGTGGATACTATCAAAGCAGCAGATACTTTGGTTGTATGAATATGTCATGCTGAGTGATATTTAATGGCAAGGGTTTCAATCCAGAAATGTTTGAGATAAGAGTCCTGTGCTTTGAACCATACCAACACTTGCAATAGCAGGGGCCAACATTGCTGTTGACCTCATTTCACACTCTGACATCTGAGTAGTTAGCCAAGGAACCTAGCTACTTCCGCTATGATGCTTCCAAATTACTTCTGCCAGCAATCTTCATCAAAAGATTCACCTTGGTCCCTCCCTACCCCATTAGAGATTTCCTTTTCATGAATCACCTGGTCCTTTGTAAGATGTCTTCTGTGTTCAGTAGCTTCACTCCTTCAAGTTTCCTCCCTTTTCCTTTTTTCAGCTTTCCCATCCAGGTCACATTTCCATCCCAGGGTTGGGCATATTTCAACCTGTTGAGACAGGAAGTGGGGGAGGGAGAAGGAGCTGTCGGGAGGCTTTGCCACCAGCTCACATTCTGACAAAAAAAGGCAAGTCATAACCCTTCTAGTCTTACTTCTGTGTTCCAATCCGTACCCTGAGGATCTGAATGGTGAATTACTGCACAGAGGCTTCATGAGGAAATGCCATTAAAAAGCCAGTAAAACCATTTTGAGTATGGGGTATTGTAGATCATGCCTGCCCATTGGGCGTTTTTTCCACAAACATCTAAATCAAGCAACATGTGCAGAGCTCCAAAGGAGAAAGAATGTGGGCTCCTGAATCAGCAAAACTGGGGTTTAAGTTCTGGTTCAAACACTAGCTTTGGACAGGTTACCTTCCCTGAGTATCAGTTTCCTTGTTGGTGAAACTGGGAGAAGGCAAAATCCATCCTAAAGTGCTATCACATTTAAAATAATGGATACGTAGTTGGAGATCACTTACTTTTTGTTCTCTTTGCCTCATCCATTGCTCTTGTGGTAGTTTATTCTGAAAAACTTTTTTGAAATAATCAAAATGCAGAATAAAACATCACATAAGCAAATTGAATCTTGGCAATACACAGACCACTGCATTGGAGTGAGTAGAGAAGTGATGGGAGATAACATCATGCTTGACCATAATAAACCTCACGTGCTGGTGTTCTGGGATACCAACGAAGAATCCAGAAGCATGCTCTGCTGCTGACTCCATCACCACCCACACGAGGAAGTCTACTTTTCTTTGATGCAAAGGGCATGAGAAATTAGAAATCCAGAACGGTGGAGTTGGAAAAAGCATAGCAGTCTTATAGATGGAAGGAAATTGAACTACAGGTGGAGGGACCTGTCCAGAATCCCCCACCTGGAAGTCTGGGGCTTCAAGACAGGTTTCCTGACCTTCAACTTACCCCAAGGCTCATATTTGACATGGAGGCTGCACATGTGGCTACAGAAGGATGACATTTCAGCTCTCCTAGATCTCACAGTCTTCACACAAAATGGTCATTTGTTCAAGTAATAGACAAGCTGGTGGCATAAGGACCTCTGAGTTCCTAAAAGTTTACATGAATCCAAGCCCCAAATGAAATGTACGGATTTCTCCTGTGTGGCCTGGTCTAGTATGACTGGATCAGCTACATGACTATGCCTAGTTGGAAAGTCTATAATTCAAGAAGTGTGGAGAGGACCAATTTGTGCCTCCAGATCCAATCCCCACCCGACTCCATTTGGCCTTGGCAAACTGACCTGTGTGGTCTTCATCAGCATGCTTTGTCCTCTGTCTTCCGGGTTGGTGTGGTCACTGGTGTGCTTTGGCAGGTGACCAGACAGAAGGAGGAGAATAAGGTTGGCTTCCTCCCTGTTGGGTCACTGAGGGCTGAGAATAAGGCTCTGGCTTCCTCCCTGTTGGGTCACTGAGGGCTGGCCTTATCCTCTGAAAGCTCCTTTTAGGTGGCTTTCACTCCCCAGCTGCCTTCCCTGTGTCCTCACTCCAGGTATCCTCCCTGGGTTCTGGGAACAGCTCCCTCCTTTATGCCTTCCCTGTGGGGTAATAGAGAGTCCCCACTAAGGCAAGCCTTGGGATACTGCATTATTCCTTTGTGGTTTCCTTAAACTCTGTCTACAGTTTTATGAATAGTCCTTTATTAAAGTCTCCTCGAATTACTGTTTGAACTTGTCTTTTTTTCCCCCCTCCAGTCACTACTCTGGTTGATATAGGGCATCTTCAATTTCATGGAAAATAACCCCAATATGTTTAAATTGAGCTCAAGAGAGACAATTGAAAAAATAGGAAGAAGTTTATCTTGGAAAAGAGGAAACAAATAAGCTGACAAGTGAAATAGGAACTATCTTTAAGTGTTTAACAGAGGAGAAAACATCTTTCCCTCTGAGAAATCATTTATTTATTCTCTATCAGCAATTAAATATTTTCACTGAATTTTGTGTGTAATCTGGGGGTCAGCAGAAATATGGAAAAATGAAACACATGCAAAAGGAAAAAGAAAGAGAGAGAGAGAGGAGAAAAGGAGACAGTTGGGGTAGCTCTGAGTCCTGGACCTGGAACCTTCTGTCAACTTGACTGATTCCTGCCCTTGGACACCTAGGGAAATTTTTTACTTTTTTACTTAAGTTAGTTTGAGTTTCTTGTGTTATTTTAAAGCAAAGAATCTTAATTAAAACATTCGTGAAAGGGAGCAGTAGATTTAAGGTTGGAAAAAGTATGTTTGGGTCCGACATGAATGAATGGATAAAGGAATCACACCTGCGAGTAAAACAAAACTGAGTTGAAATAGCACCAAAAGTGACTGAGGTTCTTACAGAAACGCCTGTTCATCATAAGGCTTTTACTCATTGGAATGGGCTATCGACAAATGCAACGGAAGTTTTCCATGTGTGATGCCAAGAACCAGGCCAAGTTACCACAATGCTGGTTGAACAACAGTTACTTCTGGAACAGAGTGGGGGGCATGAAGGAAGAAGAAGGGCTGGTTGAAATCTAAGCCCGCTTGAGGCTACATTCCGGATTTATAATATAGGGTGGGGAAAGGAACAGAGATTCTGAGGTCAGATAGGCATGGATTTGAGTGTTTGTTTTAGTTTTAGTTTCCCCAGATTTACAATGGGGTTGAAAATATGGTTCTTGTGGCTATTAAGTAGCATAATAGTGAAAGCAATTATCACAAGATCAAGCATGTAACTAGACATTCAAAAAATGCTGGCTCTTACCCTTTTTTAAAAACACTGTTTGAAAGCCATAATAAAGTATTTTTTTTTTAAGATTTTATTTATTTATTTGACAGACAGAGATCACAAGTAGGCAGAGAGGCAGGCAGAGAGAGAGGGGGAAGCAGGCTCCCTGCTGAGCAGAGAGCCCGATGTGGGGCTTGATCCCAGGATCCTGGGATCATGACCTGAGCAGAAGGCAGAGGCTTAACCCACTGACCCACCCAGGTGCCCCTAAAGTATTTGTTTTTTTAAACAGAATCTCACTTTTATGAAACCCAAACTCATGGGCTTTGTTTTCTCTATTCTTTTAGTTATTTGTTGATACCTAAAAAATATTTGTTTTATTTAAAAGTTACATACAACCTTAATGCAATATATTAAAATGGACCTTTTGAAAATACAGTTTCATTCCCAGGTCCTTAGGTTGTGAAAACCCATTTCACTTTGTAATGACATTTTTGGTGTACGTGAGACCAATCATTTAGTCTTGTGGATCTTTACTCTTATGTCAAATGCCTGTGAAGATTCGACAGTTAGATTTCCCTTTATTTTGTTATTAAGAGAAAGGGCTCGTGTGACTTGGGCTATTTCTTCCAGCATGTAGGAGATTCCTCACTGTTGAATCCTGTCTTCTCTTCTTCCTCCTTTGAACCACAGAAACAAATTCATTGTATTAGATGTTGATCTGAAGAGTCACGGAAAAGATAAGGTTCTTTGTGGAATTGTAACTGGGCACAGAGTTTAGTGGGTGGGTCGGAGTAAGCAATCACAACCTCAGAGGGCCCTAGTGTGCTGGGAAAAAGGGTATTATACAAAATAAACACAGAATTATTAAATAAAAGGAAAAGGCTGAAGTGCGGAATGTTTTAGGAATGAGTGGCCAAGAAGAGATGATGCCAAGCCTCATGTTAATTAATAAGAGAATGGAGATACATTGTAGCATGTCCAAATTTTTCGTATGTTTTTTAGAATTTAGAACCAAGAAAATAGAGCCCAGAGAGGATAAGTGATTTGCCTGAGGTTACCTAGCTATTTAATGCAGAGCCCCAAGCTAGAAACCAAGTCTTCTATATCCCAGCTCAGATAACTGTTCTGCACCCAAGGATATTTGCAAATTTGGAGATATTGAAAAGAAAAATGCTGTATCCAGGCAGAATGAGGCAGAGCCAGCTTTTCCCTCTCTTCTGTTAGTCCAGGTAGTTTTCCCAGCTTGGGTTTTAAGATTATGATGGTTTTCAATGGTCTTACCTTGTGTGTCTTCCTGGACACTACTGTTGATGGCATTTTTTGGCAAAGTGTGCCATAAAATCCCTCTGGACATTTCTGATCCTGGTCAGAATGCCTAGAAACGGCACTGACCACCAAGTCCTGGTGTGGCCAAGAGAACTGAAGTGACCAATTTGAAAATACTCTATTGGCCACATGGAAGCAGAGCCAATGCCTCAGCAACCCCTCCCTCCAGAAAACTGAAGGCTCATCTACAGGGCCAACAGTTTACCCTAAGGCTGTAACAGGATCCAGACGTTCTCAGTTCTCTGCTACCTGAGCTGGCTAATCAGCTCCTGTATCTCCTACTCAAGTCTTCATTCACCCTACAGGACTAGAGAACTGGGAAAGAAAGAAAGAAAGAATGTGCATTCTAGTAGGAAAGGTGTATTGTAGCTTGTTCTTCTATTTCACAGAACTGAGCCTCTATCCTGGGCTATAGAGTAAAGGGGCTAAACATTTAGATAAGACAGGGATTCTGCTCTACACAGATTACAAGAAAATAGAATGAGAAATGTCATGTAATAAAGCAAAATGCAATGGGGGGGTGTGGTGGGACAAAGAGGTAGAAATCACAACAGTTTGGGGGCATCCTGAATAATTTTTGTGAAGACTAGTACTAAGATGGCCTTTGGAGGATGGACAGGGTATTACAGGCTCAGTGCCCAGAAATGTGAGGGAAAAGTAGTCCTGAGGGAAGAGCAAGAACAAGGATCTTCCTGCAAGAACAAGCAGGAAACTTAGGGCTATGGTCATGAAACAGTGAATAGATTAGCTAGACTAAATATCAGATTACTATGGGAAGACAGTGGGAGATGAGAGAGCTGGTTGGATCATATTGGAGGAGTTGGACTTTGAAGGTCTTTGATTAGAACAACTCTTGAGAACGATGATCAGACATCTTCAATGACCCTTAGAATGGGGACTCTAAGACTAAGTGTGTTCGTTCAGGTGCCTGGAAGAGTGGCCACAAAGAATGATCTGAGCTGGAGCAGTGAGGAGGCGTCTGTTCGCACTCAGTGTTGGTGCTCCAGCCCAGGTAGCAGTCCCCAGGGAAACGCTGGTTTAGAATATTCGAGATTACCTAGTTTTGTTAATGGATGATTTTGTTAATTCTTTTTTTGTCCTCCTTCTTGGTTTATTTAGAAGGGTCAGTGAATATGGCACAAGATTTGTTCTCAAGGGGACAAATCTCACTGCTGTTAAAACTACAACATGCCACTCTTGAAAGCTGCGTCCTGCACAGTTGAAACTTCATGAATACGTAGAAGGCCTTTCTTTCCGTGATGAAAGCCCCTAATTGAATTGAGTTTGTTTTATTGGATTCATCCAAAGAAGTGGAAGAATATAAGAATAAAGTTACCTGCCTGATGGAATGTATTTCGTTAAATTGTTCTGATGATTGTGATTAAATTGTATATATTTATATTAACACTAAGAAGGTAACTACTTCTTACTATACTCTAGAAGGAAAATAAAATCCAGTAATCTGAGAGCTCTCTAGTGTTTTGTTCCTTAAATGAAGTAGGAAAATGATGCTGTCTTTGACAGGGTTTAATTTTAAGAAAGTTGAGAATGTTGATGACTGATGAAAGGCCAGCCAAATTAATCAAGGCAGTCTAGGTACAAAATGTGCAAGCCCACAGGAAGAACTGTTGATGCTTCTGCAAGAGCTGACTCAGAAGAGCTGAGACAGAGCTGTACACATTTGTGCTCTATCACTTTATGAAATATAAGTCTTTGGTGGTTTTTAAAGGGTGTTGAGTGCCCTTCCTTCTTTTCTAACTGCTCTGGCACAAAGTGGTGCTCAAGAGATATTTGGTTGAAGGGCTGAGTTGATTCCTGATGCATTGAATAATTTTTATTGATTTTTTTCTAGTGCTCGGGAGTTGGGGGTGGAAGGGAGAGGAGCAGAGGGGGAGGGAGAAAGAGAATCCCAAGTAGACTCCATGCCCAGTGCAGAGGCAAACACAGGGCTCGATCCCATGACCCTGAGGTCATGACCCCAGGTGAAATCAAGAATCGGACACTTAACTGACTGAGTCATGCAGGTGCCCTTATGCATTGATTAATTTAAAAAGAATTAGGATGCTTGGGTTGATTTATAGGGAGAGTAAGTGGATATGGGACCCATAGTTCTACAAGTGAGTTCAAAGGAACTGGGTGAAGGGTCAGCCCATGGAAAGTCTAAGCAGCTATGGGGGAGTACAGCCAGAGCAGCCATCTTGCCTTCTCAGGGGAAGAAGGAAGGCATTCAGCACTTGTTCCCGGAATCCCCTTCGCCTGGGGCACAGCAGCTACTTTGGTCACTGAAAGTGCCCATTGGCCCTTAAGGTCCAAGATGGTTTGAAGAGACCTTGGGATTGAAGCATCCAATTCATTCCAGTTTCAGTCAATGTTCCCCTTTCCTAAAGGACAATAGCCTGCAGGTTTCTGTCCTTCTCCCCTGTATTCTTTCTCTGTGTGTGGGCAGTAGCTCACTGTCCTCTGGGAACTACCTTGCCTGGTAGAGTTTCTGAGTATGTATACAACGTGTATACACCTTATCTCACTTAAGCCACCTTGCCATCCTATTTCCCTCATTTTACAGATGATGAACCAGAGAGATTGCCTGACCTGACCAAGGTCACACAGCTAGAAGACGGCACCAGCGATACTCCTCTCCAGGGCAATGTGTTTCTGTCCCTCGTTCCATAGCGACCCATTTTGATGTTACTTCCCTGCTGGTTGGGGCGGTTCCTGCTTCTGCAGGTTGGCGTCAGATCCATCAAGGATAAGATTCTAGCTCCATTCCTTCTAGCTACTTGATGTGACCTGAAGGGACTTGCTGAGCTTTTCCCAACCTGCATTCCCCTCCTCTGTTGGTAAGAATCATAATTCCCCTTTATAGGATTGCCTTCTCCCTTAGATCACGATAGGTAGATGATGATGTCTTCGTGGGTGGAAAAAGCAGACCGAGTTAAGATATCATAAGTCTGCACGTGGCTACTTCACCTCACATGTGGCAGGGATGGTGTTATGGATGGTCCTGAGTTGGTTACTTTTTAGCAGTGGGGCCAAGTCTCCCAGAGCCCCCCTTTCTTGTCTCGGAAAAGGCTGTCCTAATGCCCCTCCCAGGGTGCTCTGAGGATTCACTGCGATTATGCACATAAAAGCCCTCTCTGAATTTTAATCACTGTATGGATGTTAGTCCACATTATTAGAATCAACCTCATTATTTCCAAATCCGGCCTTTCCACTTAGACTTTTCCGATTCAGCATGAGGTCTCTATTTTCCCCCCTCCCTAGAGCAGAAGATGAGAAACATTAAAGATGTTTGTGCGCTTCCACCTGGCTCCTCCCTCCCTCCTTCCTGCTCTGGTATATCTGGGGGGCTTTTCCACTGGGGGGCCTTCAGCATGATCATCCTCTTCAAGCTGGGCAAGTCTGCTATAGTCTCCGTTTCGCTTGAACAGGAAGTCCCGGAGTAGCAGGCTGTTCCCACGAGTTCACTTTGGGGGATGTGGGAAGAAGGCAGGGGAGAGATGGAGTAGGACCATGTATGTTCTATTTCATCAGGTCCTGAGCCCTTAGTGAGACCCTTGACGTCCTAAGAGGTGCTTTGTAAATACTCGGTCGATGGCTGTGGGGAATGGGTGGCAGGGAGAAAGGTCAGATAGAGAAAGTAGATGGAAAGACAGGCAGTGTGGCTAAGGAATTCTGCCGTTCTCCCGGCTGCTTTCAGACAGGTTAATGGAAGACTGTTCTGGAAGCTGTGACCATGAGGCCAGGGCTCTGGGCCCACAGACAAAACTCCCCGTCGTTTGCATTTCTTTGTCTTGCAGACAAATGCATCAGCTATTTGAAAAAAGCAACCCCAGAAAAACACTGGCAAACCAAACAGACCCAGAAGCTCAACACACACATTCTTTTCTTCTAGACCCTCCAAAGAGCTAATACCCTGTTTGCATCTAAATGTGGCAGCATTCAAACAAAAAAAGTCGAGGTGAGTATGTTACACTGGGCACCTCCTCTCTACAGGGCCTGCCCTCAGAGTTGAGGTGTTAGGGCCTTCACATGGGAAGTCGTGCGGTCTCTTTCTAGGCTCTTCTTCCCGGTGGGGGCCCAGTGTACTTTCACCAACCTGCTCTCACCTGAACCAGGCTCTAACCTATTAAGCTGTTCATAATCAGTCTATTTCATTTTATGTATCTGGGATCCATATCCTTCCAACTTCCAAAAGGATTTAAGGGCCTTTTAACGTTTCAAAATAAAATAAGGAAATAATGGGTAAAAATAGAACCAAGACCTTATAAAATGTGTAGGCAGTTGCTGTTACGTGACACCTGAGATGACCTAATTCTTAAGTCAGTAAACTAAACCCTGACTCTTTTGTTAGACCAGAAGGGAACACATATTGCTTATCTAGCTCTCATTACCTGTCTGAAATGGAGGGTGGGGGAAGTAATATACAAAACAATTTGTAGAACTCAATTCTTTCCCAAAGCTAAACATTAAAAAGACACTATTCAAATACAGTTATTCTGTGAACAGTCTCAAGAGAAGTCTATATACAAAACATGCATTGCCAGTAACCTCTGGGCCCTGGAGCCATGCTGACCTTTCACCTAGCATATGCCTTAGCATATGCTATTCTCTTTGGTTTGAACGGTCCTCCCAGTGGTCCATGTGCCATGAAGTTAACCCTACTCATCCTGCCAGTTTCCATCAGGGAAGGCTTCATCTCCCATCTAGGCCAGGAGAGGACCCCTTGTCACAGGGTTTCAGAGTACTCTGTACTTTATCTTCACACCACCTACCATAGTTTGTTTACTCACTTGTTGGTGTCATTATTTAGCATCTATTTTCCCCACTAAATATAAGCTTCTTGAATGGAGGAACTGAATGTGCTCTGCTCATTCTTGTATCCTCAGCATCTCACACAGTGCCGTGTTATAATAATCATAATGCTAAGATAATGATGATAATAATAATAGCTACAAATTATTAAATGCTAGGAACTGTACCCTGTGTTTATATCTAACAATTCATCTGAGCCTCAAAATAGCCCTTTGGAGCAGGGGCTGCTCTTGTCCTCCTTCAACAGATGAGGAATAGGGGAGAAATTCTGAGGTTCAGTAAATGCCCAAGTTCACAAAGCTATTAGGCTAAGAAGCTTAGAAGGTGAACTTGAACAGTCGGGGTCCAGAGTCTGGGTTCCTAATGCTTGTTCAGCAGCCAGTATCTGTGGGATGAATGAATGAATAAGTGAATGAATGAATGAATGAATGAATGAATTCTTGATGGTAATACAACACAAGAATTTTGCTTTCTGATCATTTAACTTAATAAAGAAATAGGATCTGAAGAATCAGAATGAACCCCACAGTTGACTATTAAAACACTTTCTCTGAGCTCTCAGATGGATGATTTGCTGGAGCATTAGGCCACGCAATTAAAATGGTCAGATGATCTGAAAAATGACCACTGTGACTGTGGGGCTAATAGGCCAGTTGCCTGCATCAAAATCCCATATCTAGGGGCTCCTGGGTGGCTCAGTCAGTTAAGCATCTGACTCTTAATTTTGGCTCAGATCATGATCTCCGGGTCATAAGGTCAAGCTCCATGTTGGCCTCCACTCTCAGCTTCAGATTATCTCTCCTGCTCCCTCTTTCTACCCCCAGTCACACACTCTCTCTTTCCAAAAAAAAAAAAAAAAAAAAAAAATCCCATATTTAAAGTCGATACATATATATGAGAGCTAAGCTGTCATTTCATTTCGAAATTGTTTAAGTATTGAACTTATATTTTTTCCAGAGAGAAAGAAAGGGAAATTAGATATTCATCTAATTCAGGTCTGCTAACCTGACAACAAACCGTGTGTAGAAGCTCCCATGTGGAGCACTGGAGAGATTCACAGGTAGCGTGAGAGCCAATATTTTCCTCAAAAGAGAACAACCACTCTTATCAAGCTCTCCCACATGCGCTTGGAAACGACCTCTGAGTCCTACACAAGACAACCAAGAGAGATTACTTTAGTATGAAAAATTAAGGCGGGAGCTACCCAACACTGTTTGCTCTCCACTGAAGTCCTGTAAGGCCTATGACATATCTGATTGAAGGAGAGCCATATCCTCACACACTTGCCAGGATTTGATACCTGAAAAATGTACTCAGAAGATGCTGAGTGGCTTGTGTGTTTGATAAGGTTGTTTATGATTATTCATTTTAATGCGGCCAGTAGTGGGGGGGGATGATTTCCTTTTGAAGTATTCCATGAAGAGTTGCTCCTTCTGTAGTAGCAATCAATTAACAGGTCCCCTTGTTTCCAGCAAGCACATGATAATTACATAAGCTTTGTAACATGGACTCTGTTTATTCACATTTTGAACCACCTCATCCAAATATTTATGGAGAGGTGAGAAGGTACATAGCCCGAGCTAGCCCCAAGGATGAGTTCAAAGCAAAAGTATGATCCTGCTTTCAAGGTACTTCTAACCAGTAAGCCTTTCATCCCTCTGTATGACATTTGTTGAGTACCAAATATGTGTCAGAAAATACAAAGAAAGAAAAGGGGCAGTGTGGTGTCGCGGATAGAGAGTCTTAACTTTGGAGTTGTATCTGTTATTGCTGACCAGCCATGTGCCTCAGGAAGTTTATCTGAACTCCCAGAGCACTGGTTTTCTCATCTGTAAACTGGGGATCCTGTGTGTAGTCTGCAGGACTGTTGTACGGAATCAAAATAATATAGGTATTGTTGTCTAGCACATAGGGAGTACCCATTAAATTGTTTGTCTTCACACATAATTGCTATCTTTGAAAAGCCACATCCTAATGGAGGATGGACCTTTATAAACAGTTACAACGTAATTTGGCATTGATTTTGATATTGTACTAAAACTATATTGTGCAAGGTTGCAGAGACACAGAGAAGAGCAAGGAACAAACTCCTTCTGCCTGAGAAATCAGAGAAGGCTCTCCAAACGAGGCTGCATTCTTGGAGGTGGGTCTGGAAGGATGAGTAAGCTTTTGTTGGGCGGAAAAGGGGGAAAGTTATTCAAGCACAGAAACATAAAACAGCTAGTGCTGCTTGTTCTGGGGAGGGTGAGAAGGTCAGTGCATTCAGACTGTAGGATGTCTGTGATGGGAGGAACACACAGTGGGAGATGAGGCTGGAGAGCTAGATTAGGCCATCTACAGTCTGTCCATAGAGAAGACTTAAGACAAATTCCTGATAAAATGGGTCCCCTTCATTTCATTCCAGAATGTTCTATTTTTAGTGACCAGATTCCATGATTTCCTCTAGCAAAATGTTTTCTTTTGTTTCCCTGAGCAACCCCACATTACCCATTCTTTGAACACATAGTTCTTATGTTCTTAGACTCTGACAGTAGCCCAGTGTTTCTGAGAATTCCCTGGGAGCTGCTTTGGCAATTTGGGATAATTTTCTATTGCGTCTGTCCATTTTCCTGTCTTTCCAGCCTGTATTGTTCAGGCTCCTGTGCCTTCCATGGGAGACCTGGGCACCTCTCAGTTGGTTCCTTTGTGCTGAGTAGAAAGGCAGGTGTGAGCTGTGATTGATGGCTGGTTTACATGGTGACAGGGAAAAAACCTGCTGGCTGTGCATTTTTTTCCTGCCAGAGGCCTAACCATTCCTGTACCAGGGCTTCCTTGTTAGAGAACTCCTTTGAGCTGCTTCCCTTGGAATTTTTTATGATATTTTTCAACTGTCAAATAGGAACACATTTGAAAAAAATCCATTAATTTGATTCATATCCTGAGGGGAGAAGCAATGACTGAAGGCTCGAGTAATTTTTTTCTTTTCCTTTCCATATTAAGTTACACGTTAAATTATGTAGAGGCTATTAGTTTTGAGGCAGGGTGGGTATCATGATGACCAGGGGAGATTAAAAACAACAACAACAACAACAACAACAACAACAACAACAATCCTCCCTAAGCCTCTTGTCTTCTTCCCCCTCCAACCAGGGATGTGCATTCAGACAGTGTGTATAGGGAGAGAGGCCCAGGAATCTGCGCTTCCGGGACCAAAGAGTCATCCTTCAGGCAACGGGAACGTGCAGCCCTGACTGAGAACTTCCTAGCGGGGTGAGGGATGGAAACTCCGAGGAGTCTTCCTGGTTCCCGTGAGCCACTGCGCGCACACCGGGTTCCCGTGAGCCACTGCGCGCGCATGGGCTGTCCTGTCCCGGCGCAGATCCTTACTGAGCGCCTGGTACGTGTCCGCGTGCTCTGAGCCCCCGAGACCCGGGACAGACACAATCGCTGCGCTCTCATAGCTTCCATTCTGGGTGGGAGACAAATGACAGAGAGGTTGCGTACGCAGCGTGCACGACCAACTGCTGCTTGCCAAGTAGAAGAAAAGGCGTGGGTGATGTTTTTATTTCCTGACTTCCTCGCTGTTGATGTATCCAGTCTGGCTTTCGTTCCCGTCGTTGCCAGTCGTCCATTCATGGGCCCCACTCCCCCCAGTTTGCCACGTCTGCCGAAACATTCCAGTTCTGGTCTCGCTTGGCCAGTCTGTGGTGGTCAGTACTGGGCGTTCCTCAGTCCTTAGGTAAGTACTGCGCGAAGTCCTTTATATGTTTGGCTTTAGGTTGGTCACAACAACCCGAAGACAGGCAGCATTATTACTCTTGTTCTAGAAGTGGGGCACTCAGGCACACGGGAGGTAAGTAATCGGCTGAAGATCACACAGTAAGTGGAAGACTTACTCTTCCCCGTACGCTCTGCTTCCCCATCCTGTTTTCCCGTTTCCAACCCTGCTGTATCTGCTCTGATCACTCATTTTCCAGTGGTTCCCCACGCTCCTCTTCCTCTGACAGCCCTTTACACGTTGGCTTTCAACCCTCACTCTCTCATCCCATACTTACCCTAGGAAATCTCAAATTTTCCCATTTTCCTCTATTGCCCGTATCCCTGGTGACTCCCAGATTCATACCGCTGGGCCAGACCTCCCTTCTGACCTTCCAACGACCTGTCATGCGCACTTGGTGTTTGGTGGACACTTTTCTTTTGCTCATTCAGCAAGAGAGCGCATGGTTGCCATGGAGAGTGTGGTGGGCAAGGCGGGCGAGGCCGCTGGTCCACGGAGTTTATAGTGTCCAGCAGGGAAGGCAGGCCGACTGCAAACATGCATGTCCGCATGAGCTCACACACTATCTCATCTTTCTTTGCAAACTTGCTCAGCTTCCTCTTTTCTCCATTTCAGTTGCTAATACAATCACTGGGCTGGCTTTAATTTCCTGGTCCTCCTCAGGCCCCCATGTCCCAGTCTATCTCCCTCATACCTCTTGACTCCATGGTCTTCATCATGGTCTCAGGGTCATTTCTCACCTGGAAAACTTAGTCAGCTTGTCTCCCAGTTTTGCATTCCTCTCTTTCACTTTGGACCCCAAATCCTCCCAGGTGCAAACTTGATTGTGCCTCTCCCCTCTGTAGCCTCTGGTGGGATATCTTTTGGGCCTGTCTTCCGTAGGGATGGATCTTCTTCTTTTCATGGGAATCCATTCCTTGTGGCCAGCCCTGGTCCACTCTCTGCACTCCATGCTCCCTTACACAGTGATTCGTTCCAGAACGGACAAGCCAGGGCCAGGCAGAAATATCCTGCGTGGGTGTTGGGAAGGCAGTGGTTTTACTCATGCTCTAGGACCTGAGCTGTCTTTTTTGCTCCTCATGGACAAAGTCTCTTCAAGTACAAAGGCAATGCATGAAAGGAAGCAGAGCTAAGCACAAAGCCAAGACAGGCCCTCAGGACGTTGTTTGAGTTCCTAGATTTAGTAACACATGAACTCAGCTTTACTCAAGGACTTCGGCAATCACAGGAGTCTATAATATATTTCCTGTGTCAGAATCTCACTTACTGCTCTGTAACTTTGGGCAAATTATCAAACTTTTCTGTATTTCAGTTTCCTCATTTCTAAACTGGACGTAATAATAACACTTAGTTCATAGTGTTGTAATGAAGTTTAAATGAGTTCATGTACACAGAAAATGTAGACTGTTGCCTGGGACACAGTTAAGTGCTCGGAATGTGTAAACTCTTAGTGTTGTCGTTGTTATTATGATTTGACTTAATTTGTCTTGGGTTTCTGCAACTTGTCACTGGAAGAGTCCCGAGGAATAATACCACATCCAAATGCTGTCACCAGTTCACAAGGCAGATTTCCTACTTCCTCCTCAACTGCTCCCTCATACCCTTTGTGCCCTTGGCATGCTTGTATTAAACTTTCAAAGCTCCCCAAACATTTATGCTGCTTGGGGCCTTGTTTGTGTGTGTGTACAATGTTCTCTCTGCCCAGAATGCTCTTCCCCATTCCCCTGGCAGAGTCAGATAAGAAGACTCGAAGCAGCAGAAGCAGCTAATTTGGGACACATTCAGGATTCTGGGTCTCATTAAGCCACTGATGATAGGTGATCTCTAGCTAAGTCTCAAAAACTTGGTCCCTGCATTTTAAAAACGATTCCCTCTTCTTTGATGCTCAAATGTATTTTTCTGTGAAACAAGTTCTGTAGATTCATTGACAAGAAAGTATTCCTTACTTAGCTCAAGTCTGAGATGAGACAACAAGGTGGCCAGTTAACCCTCCTCACCTTCCACTGTCAGAATGGAGAAGACATTTAAATCACCGCAGGAATACTTGGAGTCACACTCAGCCTCCTGACCAGATGGGTGGTGACACTAAGGAATGGGTTTTTTGTTGTTGTTGTTGTTAAAGATTTTATCTATTTATTTGACAGAGAGAGAGAGAGAGAGAGAGAGATCACAAGTAGGCAGAGAGGCAGGCAGAGAGAGAGGAGGAAGCAGGCTCCCTGCTGAGCAGAGAGCCTGATGTGGGGCTCGATCCCAGGACCCTGAGATCATGACCTGAGCCGAAGGCAGAGGCTTAACCCACTGAACCACCCAGGCGCCCCAAGAAATGGGATATTAAGAAGGATGTGCTTCCTTTCTTAGATCTTAAAGGTGTATAAGTCAGACACCTTCCCTGTCCAGCTCCCTAACTCCCACACCTACCTTCCTGAAAACTCAAGAGTTTAAACCCTGACAACAGCCAAATTAACTTAACTAGACCTTTAACAGCAAGACTATTTCTGCATTGTCTCTAAGGCCCCGGCTAGGTTTCTAGAACATTTGGAAACAGTAATAAAATCAAGATGCTTCTTCTGTATTTCAATGCGAAGATGCTGTCTCCAGGTCTGTGCCCCTCAGGCTTTGTTTTACTGTTGGAGACAAAGTAAATAATTTGAAGCATCACCCCAAAAGCATTTTCCTCACTTAAACATTATTCTATGTAAATTTACCTCAGGCCTGGAAAGGTTTGGCTGTGGCAGAGGAGAAATGGTCAAGTACTTGGCAGAGTCCAGCCTGGCCAAGTTCCCCAGACACTGGCTGGCTCCTGGGCAGGAGAGTTTGGATGAAAGACATGGATGCAAACACAGTCACTTTTCCTCTTGCCTGGACTTTTATTTGGACGAAAATGATGACGGGTCTAAAAGTGAAATCGTTATGTACTAGAAACAGACACATCCCCGAGTGTGTGTATATGGCCTAAATGAGATAGCGTGCAAAACCTGGAAATGACAATAGAAGAGCTGGATAATGAGAGTGACCAGCTCATGAAGCAGCCCAGCGGCAGAGAGCACAGCATCCCCAAAAGAGCATCCTAGGGGAGAAGTGCACCCCTAATCTCTTCCCCTTCTCTCCCCTCCAGTCCAGTCCTCCCAACTGCTCTATAGAAATCTCAGTACCTGACTCACAGCCCAGGCCCTAGCAATCTTAGAGGTAACTTTCTCTTTGAAAACACTTCTTCATTAATATGTTTTAAGATTTTTTTAATTAATATTTTTAAAGATTTTATTTATTTATATGAGAGAGAGACAGAGCCTAGCAGTGGGGAGGGGCAGAGGGAGAAGCAGACTCCCCACTGAGCAGGGAGCCTGATGACACATGGGGCTCCTCCATCCCAGGACCCTGGGATCATGACCTGAGCCAAAGGCAGATGCTTAACCAACTGAGCCACCCAGGTGCCCCTTTTATTAATATGTTTAAATAGAGAAGTACATGACCATTCTCCCCAACAGAACAAAAATACATTATGGAAGTTAACAGTTTCTGCCCCCCCCAACCTTTCCTTCATTTCCCACGCTAAAAGATTACACCTTCCACACTTTCTTTTAAAAGGACTTCTCTCTCTCTCTGTCTTTTTTTTTTTTTTTTTAGCACTTCTAGGTTCACAGCAAAAATAAGAGGAAAGTGCAGAGATTTCCCAAATGTCCCTGTCCCCACATAGCCATAGCTCCCCCCACCCCAACAAGGTTCTCCACCAGAGTGGTACCTTTGTTACAACTGATGAACCTGCATTAACATATTATCACCCAAATTCTGTAGATTACATTAGGGTTCACTCTGGGTATTGTCTATTCTGTGGGTTTGGATGAATGTATGATGACGTGTTTCCACTGTAATAGTATCATACAGAGTAGTTTCACTGCCTTAAAAATTCTCTGTGCTCAGCCTATTCACCTCCCCTCCCCCACAACCCTATAAACCAGTACTTTTTTTTTTTTTTTTAACTTTCTTCACCTTCTACACCTTTCTGTTGATACAATCATGCATACACATATATGACAAGGGGGATATTTGGTGTTGTTTTTATAAAAGTGGAACCATACTACACTTAGTACTCTGTGGTTTACTGTTCTTACTCAATAAGACATAATAGACTTCTCCCCAGGTTAATAGAAATCGACCATTTAATTTCTCAATAGCTGAGTAATATTTCATACTAAGAGCATTCCCTAATTTAATGAAATATTTACCTATCAATGAACATTTAACAATAAACCACACTGGCAGTAAACCTTGACATAAACATTTATGTGCTGGCAATTTTATTCTTATGGGTTGGATTTCAGAAGTCCATTATTGGGCTTGTGTATTTTTTAATTTAATAGACATTAAAAGGATGTAGCAATTCATACCTTCCAGAATATATGACAGTGAAAATTTGCCTCAATTTTTGCCAATCCTGGATTTTCTTTTTTCATTTCTGCCAACTTGATAGGCAGAAATTTTATCTCTTCTTTCAGTTTATTGTATAATTTCTTTTTTAAAAAGACTTTATTTATCCGAGAGAGGGGCAGGGGGAAGCACAAGCAGGGGGAGCAGCAGAGGCAGAGGGAGAAGCAGGTTCCCCGCTGAGCTAGGAAGCAGACACAGTATTCGATCCCAGGACTCTGAGATCTTGACCTGAGCCAAAGGCAGACACTTAACACTTAACTGAACCACCGAGGTGTCCCTATATTTTCTTGATTACAAGTGAGGGCGATCATCTTTTCATGGACTTTTGGACTTTTTCTGCTGTGAATTCTCTTACCCTTTGCCTATTTTTATACTGTGTTGGTTTCTCTTTTCTTACAAATGAAAAGAGCTCTTTGTACATTAGGGAGATTATCCCTATGTTACCACATATATTGTAAAAACTTCCCCAGGCCATCATTGGTATTTTGATTTTGTTTACTTACTCTTTTAACAATTAAAAAATGCAGTCAAATAAATTGGTGTTTTCTCTTACAGCTCTTGGGGCTTCTGTGTTACTTGGGAAGGTCTTTCCACTTTCTACTTGAACATAGGAGTAACTAATCTCCTAACTTGTCTTCAAATATATGATTTTTCAACTAAATTGTAAATCCATTTGAAATATTTTGTGTCTGGGAAGAGCTAAGAAGCTATCTTTATTTTCTTCTACATAGATAGCCAACCATGTCAACAGCATTAATGAAATAAACACTCCTTTTCCCATTGAGTTAACATGTTTTCTTTGTTATATATTGTTTCCATTTATACTTAGATTTTTTTTTCTGAACTCTTTATGCTCTTTTACAAGTCTGAGCCAATTACCATAATATTTTTAATATAATAGCTTTATAAAATATCTGATATCTGATAAGGTGAGTCTGCCCTCTTGATTTTTTTCATATATATATAAAACCTACATATATATTTTGCTAGTCTCAGACATTTATTCTCCCATTAGAAATTTAAGTTTGCTTTATGCAGTTGCCAAAAATTAGATTCTGATTGGATTTGCATTACTTTTGGGATAATGGATATGGTAAAGATATATATGTATTTTTATTGAGAACATGGTATAACTTTTCATTTGTTTAATATATTCCAATAAGAATTCACAGTATTTTTTAGTATTGGTCCTGTATCTTTATTGTTAAGCTGAATTAGCTGATTTTTGGATTATTTAGTTTTTATTCCTATTGTGAATGAAGTTGACTTCAAATGCCTAAATTACAATGGCTGACCTCTCACCCACGTGACACCAGAACTCCAAACTTTCTTCCAGGTTCCTCATGGACACGCATGTGGGCTCTCTGCCTGGTCTGTTCTTACAGTTGCCAGAAGGCATCTGCCTTTCTTTCTCAAAGCTCCATCTCTCCTTTGCTCTTCTCCACCAGGTGGAAAGGTTCCCTGTTGCCAAGGCAAAGGTACCATCGTAAGTACAATGTTGGCTTTACCACATAACACTCTCCGGGGCCTCCAAAGCTCTCCATTTTCCTGGCACCCATGTGGTGCCGGGTTTCAAAAGAAGTACAGCAAATGACCTTTTCCCTAGTTCCATGCCATGTCTCACCACCTGGTCCCAGATGGTTCTACTTGATCCCAGAGTCTTCCATAGTCAACCCTGACTGTCCATCAGCTTCTGATCCTCAGCCCTTCCCCCTCTCACCTCCCTGAGCCTTCCCAGCTGGATGGGACCCAGAGCCAGAAGAGTTTTGCCTTCTCCTCTCAGCAAAACCCCTGTTCTTCCTGAAATTCAAGTAGCAGAGTTTCTTCAAGCTGTATCTTTTCCTGTCCCACATCTGTGTTTTTAACTCTTGGGATCCTCAGCATCTCTAAAAAGCTCCATTTCAGGAGAACGCTATTTTGCTTCTTCATAAAAAACTAACAGGCTCTCTGGATTGGTTTCCCCAGATCCGAGAAAGAATTCTCCCCAGAGAGGTTTAATCTCAACATATTACAACAGCGAAAACAGATAGAAGTACAGTCTTTTTTTTTCTACTTTTATGTTCTTCAACAAGCTTCTGAGATTCACTGAGCCACATTTTCCCTGGGAGCTCAGATTCATGGTACTGCATGCTTCCCCTCCCACAGCAGCTCCTGCCAGGAGGAAGTTTCTTCCAAGCACACAACCTATGGTGACAACTTCTTGGCAGAGGGCTGTCTACTTCTTTTCCATGTCTGTCCACTGAGCCTTTCTCAGTTTTACATGATAATAATACAACTTATTTGGGTGCCTGGGTGGCTCAGTCGGTTAAGCGTCTGCCTTTGGCTCAGGTTATAATTCCAGGGTCCTGGGATCAAGCCCCACGTTGGGCTCCCTGCTCAGTGGGGCGTCTGCTTCTCCCTCTCACTCTGCCTCTGCTCCCCCATCTTATGCTCTCTCTTGTCAAGTAATACAACTTATTGAGGCTCTCACATGCATTATATGGGTCAGTCTTCACAAGAATCCTATAAGACAGAAATTATTTTCCTTCTTTTTGTTTTGGTAGAGAAACTGAGGCTGAAAATGGGTAAGTGAATCAAGCAGATGGTCATGACAATGACAGAATTCGAGCCAAGGTTTAGACCATAGTCCAAGACTTAAATGTCACAGCATATCTTCCAGGGGGAAAATCCTACCTCAAACCTTAGTGAGTCTGAGTGCCCAGGCTATGCATTTCCCCTGGAGTCCCCACCTGAGGCCTTGAACAATCCCTTAGTGGTAAGAGTGTTGTCTTTCATTTCCCCTTTTTAATCAGACTTCTGACTTTTTGTTACATGGGTATTATTCCCAGGCCTTTATTGCGTGATCTGATTGTCTCTAGCTGATAGTTGAATACGTGCAAGCTCAGAGAACTTACAAAAGGAAGGGAGTGAGATTATATATATACATTGAGACTGAAGCTAGAGAATCGGTATGCAGCATCAGCAGTCCTATGAAATTATGTTCAATCATTGTATTTGTTTGAATTTATAGTTTGACTCACACTTGATGTGTAAATTTTTATTTAATTTCTTTGGCTTGTATTTCATTTATAAATTTATTTTGGTTTCTCATTTTCTAAGCTTCAGAAATTTATACCCAGCTCTATTTTTATTTATATTTAAGCAACACTGAAATAAAAGGTTTATTTAGTACCGTAGGCTCCCCTTTATGAGGGGGAAATTCTCCGCTTTATAAGGTATTGCTCAGAGAAACCCACAGCTTCCCATGGCAGAGTCTCCCTACAGCCCTTGGGAGACAGGTATTCGTACCCTATAGTTTATAGCACAAGCAACAGGGGCTTGACCAGATACACGGCTAGGAAGTGACAGGGCCAGATGCAAACCATGGTTTGAGTCAAAGTCTAGGGCTGTTTCCTGGGAACTTCTCCTTCTTAGCAATAGGACTTTATTTCACACATCCAGCAGAAGTGTTGTTTGTTAAATGTTAGATGTCTCATCTTAGGACAATGATACTCAGCCTTAAGAATGTAACAAATAATGACTCTGAGAAACCTATTTTGCCAAGCCTGGCAAGGCAGTCACCCCCAAATTAGATTTACAATAAAGGTTTCAAACACTGAGAAAAAAAAAATATTTGAATCCTATTGTGCACCATGTACTTTTCTGATGAAACACAGACCTCAGGATGGGGAAGGGCGAGCAGAAGGCAGAAGGCAGAAGAGAGGGGAGCAGAAAACCAGGTGTTGGGAGGGAGAGGAAGAGTAGCGGGGAAGGGGAGAAGAAGGAGGAAGTTTAGGGTTGGAGCCCAGATTTTCTCATCAAAAAAAAAAAAAACAAAACAAAAGAAGCTGCTCTAGATCAAATGTATGGAAGTATGAGAGCTACTTTCATTATTTAAAAAGGTCTAAAATAAGGGAAGAAATATAGGATAATTTAAACCAAAAATTTGCCAAAAAAAGCCAAAAATTTGTTTTTGGCTGTAATTATATTAACCCAGTGAGGGTATCACTGGTTTGCTCATGCTGAGTAGAAATTGAGATGAGAGGTCATAAATGATTTGGATTAGTAAAATGAGGGAAATAAATGGGCGACTTACTTTATTTCATGCGTTAAATAAATAAAATCCTCAAAAACATTTATTTGTTCAACGAGTCACTGTAAGTTGACTATGTGGCGGGCAGTGGATACACAAAGATGGGTAATGTGTTGTCCCTGTCCTCAAGGGCGTGTGTGTGTTGAGGGGGGTGGGGGCTGGTGACACGTGTGCTCACATTTATAATTCAGTGTGGAAACGAAATGATGGAGTAATGCAGAGAGGATTAGAGAGCCGGCAGGACCCCAGGGAGACAGAATCCTACCTTGGTCTTAGGAGTGGGATGAAGTTGTCTGAGAAGGCTTTCCATGGCAGTTAGGAAGTGAGATGGATCTTACAGGATGAGTCAGAGAGGAACGGAGTGAATTCTGGCCGGAGGGAGCTATGCCAGCAAACGCATGGAGGTGAGAAACCTCACAGTGGCTTGACGGAGACTTATAAGCAGTTTGGTGTTGCTAATGCATAAATTGTGAAGCGCGAGGAGATTCGAGAAGTCAATAAGGGGTCGGATATTGGAAGTCAATTATATGGGGTGACCATAAACTTTATCATCCCAACTGGGACAATTTTGAGATTGGAAGGAGGATACTTTTAATAATTACACTGGAACCACAGACACAAACAGGTGAAGTTGGATATCCTGTTTATAGGCTGGGTCTCACAGCTTAGACTTCTTCATTGAATGACGGGGGATCTGAGGGCTTTTCGGCAAAGAAGGGACATGATGAGATTTGACTTTTAAATTGATTTTTATGTCTAATGAATTCACCGAAGGAGAAGATTCAGGGAAAGCTCTATCTTCCAGATGTATTTATTCAAGAAATCTTACTTGAGAGCTGCCATGTGCCATGTGTTGGCACTATATGGGGGCTAGGCACTAGAACAAAACCATGATTGATTCCTGCGTTTAAGAAGTTTGCAGTTTAGCAGGGGGAAGACCGTCCATAATCAAATACCACACAAGCAATAATAAATAATCAAATAATAATAATCAAACACTGCACAAGCAGTTGTAAAGTTACAAATGCTGACAATGCTATGACAGGGTGGGAGGGGGCAGGTAACCGATATTATAAGGACATTTCTTGGGAATGGAGAGGTCAGAAATGAGTCGTAGAGAGCTGCCTGGGTGGCTCAGTTGGTTAAGTGTCTGCTTTTGGCTCAGGTCATGATCTTGGGGACCTGGGATCAAGCCCCATGTCCTTGGGCTCCTTGCTCAGCAGGGAGTCTACTTCTCCCTCTCCCTCTGCCCCTTCCCCTGCTTGTGCTCACTCAATCTCTCAAATAAATAAATCTTAAAAAAAAAAAAAAAGAAATGAGTAGTAGAATCTGACTGAAGAGAAGAGGAAAGAATATTCTGGAAAGAAAGAAGGTATACAAAGACCTTCTGGTGAAAGGTGTGGAATGCCTGACAACACAGGAAAAAAAATAGAACAAGAATGCATGTAATTGATGTACAGCAAAAAATGCATTGTGTGATAACAGAACAGCGTGTGCTAATGTGGTACAACTTCTCCAGTCAAACTGTAAATATCATATGCATGAGCCTCAGCTCTGAGCAACACTGACCTAGCTTGTTCTTACCATGAGTGGCTAAACTGACAAGCTGACTTCTCTGAGAAATTAGAAGGCTGGGTAGTAATGTCGATTCTCCTCTACCTTTGTCTCATATATAGCCTTCACACTACCGTTTGTTCAACCAGTAGTAAACAGAGATTGAACCAGCCAAAAAACAAGACTGATTTGTCACCTTTTTCAGTCTTTAGACCCAGATCTGCTTTTCGTAACTGACCTGGCATAGGAGTGGCACAGCTATTTGGAGGGACTAGAAGGTTGGTGGTGGCTATAATGGGGTCAGCGACAGGGTATGTGGGGGAATGCTGATTAGCTATGATCTTAAGTAATATACTTCATTTGGCCGGGTCTTAGTTACTTAAATACATACAAAGGAATAGGAATCTGTGTCTACTTTAGGTACTATTATTAATTTGAAGATTAAATGAAGCAATATCTGCTTAGAGGATTAGGAACACTTGTTGGGACCAGGGATCTTCTGGAATATGCCTGAATTATAATCTATTATCAAGAATTCTTAGAAGGGGTTACCAAGGGAAGTTTTGTTGAAATGGTTAACCCAATGTAATGATCTGTTTTTATTCTTTTTTTTAAAAAAATATTTTATTTATTTGACAGAGAAAGACAAAGCGAGAGAGGGAACACAAGCAGAGGGAAAGGGAGTAGCAGGCTTCCCGATGAGCAGGGAGCCCAATGCGGGGCTCAATCCCAGGACCCTGGGATCATGACCTGAGCCAAAGGCAGATGGTTAACCTACTGAGTCACCCAGGCGCCCCTTGGTTTTTATTCTTAACCTAGATTCCTCCCAATTTGAGTAATATACTAGTTATCAATTGCTGCATAACAAGTTAACCCTCAAATTAGCAGCCTAAAACAACAAACATATTGTCTTAGAATGTCTGTGGGTCAGGAATCCAGATGTGGTTTAGATGGGTACCCCTGGCTCAAGGTCTCTCCTGAAGGTGTAGTTAAAGTGTTGTCTGGGACTATGAGCTCAGCTAGGGGAGCATCTGCTTCCAAGCTTATTCATCTGGTTGTTGGAATGCCTCAGAAGATCTGCTTCCAGGCTCACTCACATGGGTATCTCGAAAGGGCTGCCTCACAATATGGTAGCTGCTTTCCCCCAGAGTGAGCAGTCAAAGAGGAAGTGAGAGGGAGAGTGGGAAGCACCCAAGACAGAAGCCACAGTATTTGTATGAACTAATTTTGGAGGTGACATTTCATTACTCCTGTCTTATTCTAGTCACTAGAAGCAAGTCAATAAATCCCAGGGGAAGGGTTCATACAAGGGCCTGAATACCAGAAGGTAGGGATCATTGGAGACCATCCTAGAAGCCACCTACCAGTCTAGTGACTTGATTTATAGGACTTTATGGACAGATCTGTTGGGAAGAAGTGCTGTTGTTTTCCTTTCATCAAAGGAAACTGGGAGCCACCAAAATCATCGTGAATTATATAAATTTTGGAAATCTCAGGTGAGGTATGTAAATCTCTGCCTCATTGATACTTTGTCCATTTTTTCTTGGGCTAAGCTCTCCAAAGATTGGACAGCTTCAGTTTCCCTAACAAAACTTATGGGCCCACAGGCCACAATTTGCAGTGTTCTGAGAATGTTTTTATTTCATGACATTAGATCTGTGGGTCAAAAGGCTTCCCTCTTAACTGGCCAGTCCTGGTGCTGACAAAGGGCTGAAACAGGGACAAAAGGGTCTTTTCCTCTCTTCCTTTAAAAAAAGTTTGCTGTGGGGCACCTGGGTGGCTCAGTCGGTTAAGCATCTGCCTTCAGCTCAGGTAGTGATCCCAGGGTCCTGGGATCAAGCCCTGCATCAGGCTCCCCACTCAGTGGGGAGACTGTGTTCTCTCTCTCCCATTCCTCCAGCTGTTCTCTCTCTCCCTCTCTGTCAAATAAATTAAAAAAAAAAAAAAGGTTTTGCTGCGACCCATCTTTGGCTCTCCCCCCTGCTTTTTTTCAAAGCAATATAGCAAGTGTTTGGATTCTAGAGGGAAACAGCCCAGAGGAGAGTCCCGGTCCTGCCTCTTCCTAGCTGTGTAAACTTAGCTCTAGTGTTCTGCAGCAGTTTCCTTATTTATACAAGGAGAAAACCACCAGTGTTTACCACACAGGGTTGTTACAAGGAATGAGTCAATGCAGGGAAAGCACGTGGAGTACCGAGCACAGGAAAGGCTCTCAAAGAATGTTCAGTATTCGTCTTCTTCTAGCTCTTCTTCTTCTTCTTCTTCTTTTTTCTTCTTCTAGCTCTTCTTGCCCCCAGAGTGTGTGTTCTGTCTGAGATGCTGTTGCACTGAAGGCAAACCTCAGAGCAGAGCAGAGCAGAAGCCATGTTTCTCCTTTCCTCCTTATATACCTCCCTGACTTCTCCTGTTCCTCCTCCCACCCTCTTCCCTCTCTCCCTCCTCCTTCTTCTATTCCTTCTTCCTCGTTCTGTTTTTGAACTGTAGCTCTCTTTGGTTGTATGGCACAGAATTAAGATTTGAATAATTATCCATGTTGAGTGCATAAGGATATAAGAGTATTTGTGTGCAGGTGAGCATGTGCTTGTGTGTGAACATATATGTGAAGAGATAAGTTGCCCTCTTCTCCCATCTCTACCTGATAAAATGCTCTCTTTTTATTTTTATTTTTTTAAAAGATTTTATTTATTTATTTGACAGACAGAGATTACAAGTAGGCAGAGAGGCAGGCAGAGAGAGAGGGGGAAGCAGACTCCCTGCTGAGCAGAGAGCCTGATGAGGGGCTTGATCCCAGGACCCTGAGATCATGACCTGAGCTGAAGGCAGAGGTTTAACCCTCTGAGCCACCCAGGCGCCCCAAAATGTTCTCTTTTTAAACACCCATTTTAAATATCACCATTTCTTTAAAAAAAAATGTTTTCCTCAGTCCCAAAACATGTGATCGCTAACTTCTCACTTCTATCAGAAACCTAATTGTATTTCCCTTGTGGAATTTGAGACAACATATTAAAGTTGTAAAGCTGGTAGAAAGTGGTTACTGTTTCTAGAATAGCCAAAGACCCTCTCAGCCACTATGCTCCTTCCAAATCCTATTTAGAAAAAGAATCACTCGTGGTAAAACTTGCTTTCCTAGGAAATTGATAATTCATCAGCCACCTTGATGAACCAAATGGAAAATCCCCTAAATGTCACTACTCCATGGAGGACTGTGATCCCCCTGGGGCCACGGACTGACACTTCCAATTGAGGCCAGGGCACATTTACTACTCAAAACCCAGCCTCCTGAAATTCTCAAACATGTCTATTTCCAAAATTAGAGAGAACACCTAACAGAACAGCTTGGTAGCTTGTAAAGGAAGGGATGAATGCTTCCCAAGGAGGAATTTCTAGGACACCAAGAGGCAGAACAGGAGAAAATAGGACACATAGGATAGTCCAATCAAACAGTTCTGTAGGTACCTGATGTTTAGAGGTTATTTATAAAAGCATGCAAAACAAGCAGTAAATAAAATCAGTGACTTTACCATATTGAGGGAAGAGATTCCAACCCTAACCATAAGGACTTTATAAATATGATTAGTAAATATTTATCATGATTTTTTTTTCAACAGACTCCATGCCCAGTGTGAGGCCAACATGGGGCTTAAACTCCAGACCCTGAGATCAAGAGTCAGAAGCTTACCCGACTGAGCCACCCAAGTGCCCTGGCATGATTTTTAAAGCCTAGAATTTAATGTTCTTTCCACATTAGGTTTCTGCCAAACTCCACGACAGTGGCTGCTGCTGATTACAATTCAGCCTCCCCCTCTACCTATTCCTGCTCTCAGCAGCATTGTGGAAGCTCCTGTGTTCAGTGGGTTTTATTACAGATCTCTGCTTCATGGTCTTTTTCCCAGGGAATACCCACTACCTCCCCTATATTCCTTCCTACGTAATAGTTAATGAATGAGGAAATTGTCAACGTGTCCAGAATCAGTGCCGAAAACACTCATTCATTATTTCATCTAATACTCTCATCGACCCGAGGAAATGGTATTTTCATGCCCATTTTACAGTTGAGGACATCAAAGATCAGAGAAGTTTAATAAATTGCCCAAGGTGGATTAAATGAAGTCACATCTTCAAAGTCCTTACATGGTGCTTGGCACGGAATAAGTGTTTGGCAAATGGTAGCAATCACTATTATTATTATCAGGCAGTCCTACTCAGAGATTTTAGCAAGCTGAACCATTTACCAAGAGTTAGAACATTGAACCACACTTCCACAGAGCAGGCCACGCAACTTACGAATCTAATCCCCAGAGGTTATCCTAGACTAGTATGAGAAACGAGGAGGCATTGGCCAAGTGGGGTGATTGCATTATGAGTAATAACAGAGCCAGCTGTTTATCTTGTCACAGAGGCATGTGGGTTGCTTAGAGAATAAACAGGTTTCTGCTGGAAATGTAATATCTTGAAAACAGCTAGACTTTAAAATACAACCTGATTCAATTGAGTGGCATTCTCCCCAGACCCTAGCTAGCTAGCATTGCGTTTTCCACTGAGAATGTGCTTCAGTCAGTGTTTATTAACTGCTTGCATCTGGTTGCTGGCAAAATTCACTTGCTCAGTTCAGAGGCAAATAATGAATATTTCTGTTAATTATAATAATGAATATTTTGTAAGCACCAATATAGGGCATGGTGCTTCCTTTATTTCATGCAAAATTGGGGGCTCTGCAATATTCAGAACTCAATTTGAGCCTTTCTTATTGAATTTTAACAAAATAGTTCAAACTAAGGCTGCTGATATGAGAAAGATGTATCTCCTACTTGATCTACTGAAGTGACCAAGGGATCCCCTGTGGCTGGGAGTCCACCCTTTCATGGCCTTGATGAGTATATAGCCATACACACTTGATGTGACTGCCATGCCCCCAGTGGAGGTCTAGGGCCAGGCTTCCTGACACGTTTCTCCACATCATTAGTTAAACTAGAATAACTTCCAGTATTTGTACTGATATTTTCTGGTTGGAGTTAGTCAATGCAAATTGAACTAATTGGGTTTCTACCTGTGCCAGTGACATCCTCTTGTGAGGGAGAGAATCAAGAAGAAGCCATGACCCATGTGTTCCAAGAGCTCAGTAGATAATTTATCAGAGGAACAATTAGAAAATGTATATGGGTATGGAGTCATTGTGCATAGATTTTGTGATATAGATTTGTGGGAGCGTATTATAGATTAGAGATGGAATAGAGGCATCTGGGGGAAGGTTTGTGATGCCTCTACCACACAAAGGCTTCACTCATTCAATTAGCACGTTTCTATTAAACATCTACTTTCCAGGATCTGTGCTAATTAATGGGATTCAGAGAGTCATCACAGTCTCTGCTTTCCAGCGGCTCACAGTTTAGGGCAGAAAGATAGAATAAGAGGAAATTACAACTACAAGTGGGGCTTTCTCAGTTTCGGCACTGTTGACGACTTGAGCTGGATGCTTTTTTGTTGGGGTGAGGGATGTCCTGGGAATTGCAGGACGTTTAGCAGTATACTGATCTCCACCCACTAGATGCCAGTAGCATCCTCCCCCTACCCCTGAGCTGTGACAACCAGAAATGTCTCAAGATAATTATCTGGAGGGGAAAACTAGCCCCACTTAAAAACCAGTGGAGAAACACAAGAGGGGGAGGGAGGTGGCAGAGATAACACAAGGGAACTTGTGGGCCATGCCAAAGAGTTTCAGTCTTTATATGGTCACCTGATCATTCATTGATTCAACAAGTATTGAGTGCTAACTATGTGCAGGCCACTGTTCTAGGTTTCCCGGATGCAGTAATGAACAAAACAGACAAAAATATCTGACCTCATACAGCTTACATTCTGGTAAGAGGGGATAAACAATAAATCCAATAAATGAGTAGAAAGTAAGTTTTTGGTTTTTTTTTAAGAAGAGTAGATAGTAAGTTTGAAGGTGATAATGCTATGGGGAAGAAAAGAGATGAGAAAAAAAGGGGAAAGGGAGTTTATTTGAGATAGCGGTTTTAAATAGGATAATTATTGTTAAGACTGACAGTATTTTTTCACTAAAGGGAATTTCTAGCATATGTAGTCTATAGGTGGACATATTACAGATTCATGTATTATTAGAGGATCCAGCCTTTTCTGTCAAATTCTAATTGGGCTATTCACATCTGCTCTACCTGATGAGATGAGTTTATACGATTCCTATATCTTGAGATTCATGAGAGAGCAAATTTTGAATGGCTCATTCATTCATTCATGCATTTATTCATTAGTTCAACACTTATGGAGAAGCCAGCAGGCCTGGTGCCAGACACTGAGGATAGATAAAAAAGATATCATATGATACACAAGTTCTACCTCTGAGGCTTTCCCAGGGGTGCTCTCATGTAAACTGTAATTACAATAATGTATGATAAGGAGTAGAATGGATGTGTGGACAAATGTGCAGGGAGCCCAGAAGAGTGACCAACCCTGGGGAGGTAGAGAAAGCTGCCCAGAAGGGCTGGCACTTGACATGGGGCTGGAAAGATAAAGAAGAGTTTGCCACAAGGAGAAATATCAGGAGAGTATTTCAGGCCAAGATAGGAAGACAAGAGAATGATATTCATGGGTATTAAAAAATAAACAAACAACCAAACAACCAAATCAGCTGAAAACTGATCTTTCTTCAGTCTCCTGGTACCTGAGCTGTTTCCTTTAGCCTTCCTGGCACCCAGACCCAGAATTTCTTGGGTCCAGTTCTACAAGTTTCCTACCTGTAAATGAGGTGTTGGATGAGATGGTCTCTACAACTTCTTCCATCTGGAATATTCTTTCATCCTACAATTCTATGATTTTATTTCAGCTCCCACTCCTCCAGAGAATGAATTCTTTCTGCTTCAATTAATCACTTCTTCTCATTTTCTTTCTTTTTCTCTAAGGTTCTGTTGTTCATGTGCCATTTCCATATCTAGACAGGGTCAACTTGTCTACCACCTCCAGTGTTCTGCCCCCCACCCCGTGCCTATCTCTAGAGATAATTTGCCCAATGCAAATGGACATTTTCAGAGCACTATTGTTGAGATGAATCTCTGCAACGGTCGAGAGGGGACAAGAGTAAATACACCTCTGCCAGGGATTTTTGGAAGAGTTAAATTATCTATTAATTTGATATTTGTTTAACTTTTCCCACAAACCAGCAGTTTGCTAGGAACAGTTGGGCATATAAGGAAGGTAAGAAACAGCACCTTCCATGATATTCTTATAGTTTGGTGAATATCATAGAAAAAGGAGCCATCATAGCTCTTTTAGTACAAAAATAACTTTAATAGGAGTAGAAAATGCACAGGAATGTGCATAAAGTAAATTATTTGAAATGTGTGATAAAAGCACATTAATTTTTGTGTTTTGCTTTGTTTTGTTTTGCTTAGATGATAGGCAATCATGGATACTGAGATGGGTGAAAGGCAGGATACAGTTCTCTCAAACTTTCCTGCTCCAAGAAAGTAAAATAGAGAAAAAAAAAAAGCCATGAGGAATAGGAACCACTTGTCCCTTTAGAGGATTAGGATTAGATATTAGGAGAGGAAGGAGGAAAGAAGGCCTTAGACTGTGGGGCAGTCCTAAGGAGATTTTGGCAAGGTCAGCAGGAAGTATTGCATCTCTCAGAAATCCACTGCTTTAATATCCTTGCCACACACAGGCATCACTTGGGGCAGCCTGGGGGGAACGCAGTGACACAGTGGTGGTAGATTTGCCCAGGGGGAATATCTGTCAATTACATTTCCACAGCCAGAAAGCTGAGAGGAGCTTGGTGCATTTTCCTGGCAACATCCTGCTGTTCTAATCACTGGGGT